>QRDG01001271.1:277385-462899 GCA_012064385.1 Puccinellia tenuiflora
GGCGAATGGGTGCCAATGGCTAATGGTCTAGGGGGCGGCCAAGCGCTCTTCATCAGCCGAGATTTCTCCAAGTCTATTTCTGCACCTTGTGGAGATGTGGCCGAGGATGACATCTATTTTGTCGAATCGTGCGAGGTGTTCAACGCAAATACTCACTTTTCTAGCGTGAAAAGGTTTCGTAAGCCTTTCAACCAGGGAACATCTGGATTAATGTGGCTCTTTCCTCCGGAGTTGGTGCTTTGACAATATAGGAACATATTTTTAGATAATGGATGATTAGATGTGGAAAACAACATGGCTTTATCCTTTTTTACATTGTGTGTCGTTATGATTTTTTTTTTTGTAATTATAGGACAAATTCTTTACTACTCCCTCGCTAACCTGTATCTTTCTATAGGCCGAAGTCCCCATTGGCCTCGAACTCTTAGAGGGTCAGAGACGAAGTTCCGTTTCTAGACGGAAACCGCTCGTAACTAACAAGAATAGGCAAACTCACGTACCACGTCCGTTTCAAAATATATGATGTTTAAGCTTTCTTCCGATTCATATGTATCTAGACAATTTTAGTTTATAGATTCATTAATTTCACTTTGTATATACTATATATATAGTGTATATATTAATATAGCTAAATCATATTATATTTAGAAGTCGGAGGGAGAATTAATACACATCAGCAGCGACGCCCGCGGCTAGAGCAGCGTCGGCGTCGCCTCCCATCCGTAGGAGAACACACGCTTACTAAATAAAACACCGGAGAGTTGGCTGGCTTATTACTTGATGCGACCATGCGAGTCTTGGTTGATGCATAACGTAGATAGCTACAGTAGCTAGGAATTATTAATCTACCGAATGTCAGATAGCAATAAACTATCTAACTTGGTCCTTGGATCAGTTTGCTGGACGAGTAAGTATTTCTCAGTGAGAAGTATATATCTCCACGAGCTACGACGGCGCCGCCGGAGGAACGATGTTCGCGCCTAGCGGCAGTGGCGTGCTCGGCCAGGATCCGGTTGGTCGCGTGACACCCGAAAAACTTCTCTTCGACTGAACAGCGACGCCGGCGCGTCGAACGTGGCCGCGAGCTCCCGGCGTTAGCCTGAAGCGAAGCAGTACTCCAAATTGTACGAAGCCCCGCAAGAAAATAAAACTCTACCTTTTTTTTTTTTTTTGGCAAGGTACGAAATCTAAACTGTATACTTGCCGTGTTGAGCGTGCACACACACATAGATGGGGAGGTACGAGTGAGAGAGTGACAGGTGGGTCCCACGATTTTTGGGAACCTGATCTGGTGGGGCCCACGAGGGCAATGGCCACCATCATCAACAGTAGCGTGTTGAGCATACGATTTTTCTTGTTGCTGTTGGGAATCATACGCAGGCAGGCAGCTGGCCAACCTGCATGCTGGACAGCACGAAGGCGTTGTCGTACAATTGCGCGCACGCCACGCTGACTGCATTATCGTGTCAACACAGAAATATCACCTCCGACTCCGGCCGAGATCCATATTCCAGTGTCAACACACAAAATCATCAGAGTGCATGCCCTGAGTGGAGAGAGGGAAAAATCATCCAAAGTGTTAAGTACATTCAGCTTGTATTATGTTTAAAACCAGTATTCACGCGAGTGATGTTTTGGCTTCGAATAATTTTTCAAAAAAACAATCGTAAAATATTTCATAAAATTCTGAAAACAATTGGTGATAAATATATACATATTTTCATAAGACGTGTCAAATTTGATGAAATGCCATGTGTGGTTTACGTGCAAAAAAAAATAAAACCAGTCTTCTTAAAAAAAAAAATGTTTTGAAACCCTATTTTGGCCACTGATTTTTTTTTTGCACAGCGCCACCCATGTTCTTTCATTAGTACTATACTTGGCACTATTTAGAAAACAATAATATGTTTGTCACCAAAATTTTTCCAGTTGAAAACAACTATATGTTGGCGGTTAGGGTTTTCGGGAAAATAGAATTAACTCGGTAGTTAACTAACTAAGCACAATACCTAATCAAACTAGCAACCACATTAAGCAAACCATGCGTGGCATTTCCCATTTAACTAGCGTACGGGGATTATGTTAACAGGCTTGGGTCTCTTAGGCATGTCTTGAAAAGGAAAATTGAACCGGAAGACGGCCCTCTAATTAAGGACCCCAAATTTACTGCATTTTTATAATCGTTGGTGGAGTTATTTTACCTAAAGGACCTGGACAATTATGAAAATTACAATGTAGAATGTTTTGGAATATATGCGCGAGAAACGAATTAACACATCGCCTCTGTTGGTGATGGATACATATACCTGCCACCAGCTCTAGTTTCGAAGCACCGATCGCCGATCAATCTCACTGTACCTGCCGAAAGAAAAAAAAATACTATAGACTTAGAGATATACTCTGGCCGGGTCCCACCAAATTAGGATCAGATGGGACCCTCGAGAGTGATGCGATGGGAATGGATGGCCACCATCACTAGCCACAACGGGGGTATCTGGTAGGTACGGTTACTCTTTTCTTTTTGGATTGGTATCCTTGGGCTGCGAATGGATGATTGACATAGATATATATGCAGCTGGCCACCTGCATGGTGGACAGCACGAAGGTCCCCGCCTTGGCTGCTTGCCTACGTTATTCGCGAATACTCTTTATTCGCGAATTTTTCATCTTTTGAAAAATGCCACTGTAATTGTCAAGATTCTTCTAAAAATACCACTTTCAGTCTTCGAAATATGCCACTGCAATGACATTTTTCAAAGGAGGAAAATTGCAGGGGCATTTCTCGATTTCGCCTGAATTGCAGTGGCATATATCTAATTAACCCTTGATTTAATTGGCGGATTGAAAATACAAAAAAAAAAAAAGAATGGATGCCGATAAATCATGCTACGTACCAAATGTTATATTCGCACTACTGGAATCGAGTAGTATATCAGGGCGGCAAACGTTGCCCCGTAAACCTAGTGCCCCAAAATAGCGCTCGGCAGAATAACCCGCTCAGCATATATGATGCATGTCAAGCGTCTTCTGGACCTGATGCTCAACATAATTTACTGCTCGGCCAACAAGATTATATGCAGAGCGGCAAACAGCCCGAAGCTCCGCATACTATCGCGCCATGTGTCCCCGGCAGCTGTTGTTGACGGCTCGGCAAACATCATGGCGTCACATTTGCCATGGTAGCACTCGGCATACGGTTTTTAAGAAGAAAATTGGTTTAGTGATCCTGGGTGAACCTCTCACTGGTCGTTGCCGACCGTCCCAACTGTCGACAAACACACCAAAACCGTCAACCGGACATTGTTGGTATGTTTCTTTTGCCTGTTTGCCGAAGGTCATATAATGCGTTCGGCAAACAGGTGTATGGCAAACGTTACAAGCGCTGATACCGACCCAAGCCTTGTCGAGTGTCGCAATAGCTTTGGGGGTTAATGATATATCATGAGAACCAGCATTTTGATTGTATCTCGGCTCACTAGGAATCATACTCTGAGCTTAAATTCATCTTAAGTGGATTATTGTCGAAAGAGAGTAGACAGAAAAACCCCTCCCCTCTCTCCCTAGATTCCCCGCGCCCGCAGTGCCCACGTGGCGGCCGGCGCGACTCTCCTCTCCTTTCCTCCCCCCCCCCCCCCCCGTCCTATCCCCTCTCGCCGTCATTGGCGCGAGCCGCCGAGCGTGGCTTGGGCCGAGCCGGCGGCGGCAGACGCTCTTTTCCCGCGCGCTCGAAGGAGGCCACGCGGGGCGGCAGATCTCCGGTGGTAGTGCGGCCATAGGGTGGCGGCGTACTGCAAGCGGCGCCGACAGTGCCCAGCGGGTTCTGGCCCGTCGGGCCCCATCTGGGTAGGGGCGGGCTGGCCTGCCCTGCCGTACATTCTGCAGATGGCGGTGAGGTAGATGGTTTAGGGGCACCAGTGACAACGGCCAGCCTGTTGCAGTGTGGCGGCGGGCTTTACGAGCCCGATCTGGACCCGGCTGGACCCTATTAGGACTGGTGTGCGCCACGGGGGCTTTACGGGCCGCTGGGCCCGACCGGACCTAACGGGGACTAGTGTGCTCTGCGGACATGTCCGGTCGACTACCGTCCTCGGCGGTGGAGGTAGTTCCCTCCCGTGCGGTCGCGGTACTGTTGTCCCCGGTACAAGCTACTTGCCTCTTGCTTGCAGACCTCATGACGGTTGCTTCATTGAGACGGCGATGGTGGCTTCGAGACCGTGGTGACACATGTTGGTGGGTGGCTTGTCTGGTGGTGTCGAGGCCTCGTCCTTGTAGGCTCCTGTGCTATGAATTGTCCGGGGTTGTGGATAGGGTTTTTTCGGGGAAATACTTGTCGGCTCGACCGACACCGACGCGTTGCCGCCTCTAGGTGGCATCTTTCCTTCCTGATGGGCGTCGTGGCTACCCTTCGTCCGCTTCCCTCTGTGTGCCGGGGGAAACCCTAGGACCAGTGCGCTGGTCCAGGCAGCAGCATGTGCTTTCCTTCTTGAAGGTGTTGTTCGGTACTCGACGATTCGGTGATAGGAGTGTGGTGGTAATTTTTTGGAGGCCGCAGCGGTTGAGGGTTACCGGTCGTTTAGTTGATCCGTCTATGTCTCCATTTTGTTTCTTCTTTTCTTCCTTTAAGTGTGTGGTTGTGTTTGTATGCGCTGATTGTATGTTGGTCGTTGATTTATTTATAAAGCGGGGCAAAAGCCTATTTTAAAGAAGTGGATTATTGCTTCCGTAGAAGGCAGTACTATATCGTTTGAGCCATATATCGTGACTTACCATTTGAAAAAAAACTGACGCGTTAACTTTCTGTCAGTTCAAGGGTAGCTTTCGGATTAACTAAAAACACACACACAACAAAACGCTACGGCGAGAGGACTCACTCACAGTGCACCACTGTTTGGCTCAATCAGCGTCTTGATTGTCCCTTTTTTGCTAAAACGAAAAAAAAAAAAACAGGAGAAAAGTACCACCTGCCATCAAATCCTACAAACTACTAGTGGGAGACACTGGCCCGAACAGAAGAACAACTTTGTAACCTCATGGAAAACAATGTCCACTTATCAAGAATCTTTCTTTAGAGGCTATCAAAAGCAATTAGGCAACAACGGCCGCGCTGTAAACTAATCAAGCCCTAATTATCAATCACCACCATCACCAAATCTTCCCAAAGAATATATACACTAGCCAATCGAGTTCGAATTTGCATCTTCTCTGATTAAAATACAGTAGCCAAATTTTATTTTAATTTGGAGTAGAACCAGATGCCATGCGACAGCTCGCAAGTGGGGGTTGCACTGGCGGCCATTTCCGCCTATAAATACCGCTCCCCTGCGAAGCCTTGAGAAGAGAAATCCACCACCACTCTCCCGGCCTGCACTGCCTTCCTTCTCCCTCCTCTTCTTGCTGTTCCCAACGAGGCCGACCGCCATGAAACCCCCTCACTTCACCGGGGAAGCCGCCGGCGCATCCTGGGCTCACGAGGTCAAGCAGACCCTCCGGGACAAGCTCCGGTGGCCCGCCGCCGGTACTAGCACTGCCGGCGTTGCCAGCGCCACGAGGCCTACTGCCTCTGTCCCTGTCACGGCAGCGGCCCAAACGAGCCACGGCGAAGACGGCCGGCGCTCGGCCGCCGCCGAGGACCCTATCAGGAGGGTCATGTTCTTGGCCCCCTGGGGTCACACATAAAAAGGGAAAAGAAACAAACCGAGCGTGTATAAGCATGGCTGCTTGCCTTGGATTGCATGCGTCGCCATGTGCACGTCTTGGTTGGATCTGCAACAATCACATCTGAACACAAGAAATTATGGAGTGTCTAATATATATGTATGGTCATATGGACCATGAACATGATCAACTCATCAAGCACTAATCAGGAACTAGATCATGATGGGCATGATCTGAGAAGTTCATGTTCTCCTGGCAAGATGTATGGGGAGATCTTGACAAGTTCATGCGTATGGATGCTGGGTTGAATCCCAAGAGCTGCAGTTTTGTAGCCATGGACCTGTTTTTTTGTTCTCTCCGCAAAGTTTGTACCAAGAGCCTGTGAAAATCTATATATGAGCTAGTTCTATGTACGAATAATTAAGACTGTGAAAACTATGAACTACTGAAGTCTGAAGCTCTTCCACCTCTGAGTTGATTTTGCTCAGATACTTGTGCTTCTGTGCAATATATGCACAGAAGCCAGATGCAGAGTACTTTTAGCATGTGTTGGTGCCAAGTTGTTGGTTTGAACAATCAATTTCTCTCTTCATATCTCCTTATCTGGAAAAGGTTGTTGGAGACCAGCCTGGATCATGGTCATGAAAGACTAATGATCCAAGGAGTTCATGCTCTCTCTCTCTCTCTCTCTCACACACACACACACACACACGCACACGCACACGCACACACACACAGAGACATATATCTAAATTTAGAGGCAATAATTCACACTTTAACAAGTCAATTAACAGAAGAGAAAAAGAAGGAGAAATCGAATTGGATTCCTCTGTTCCACTAAACTAGTGACATGAGAATGGGATCCTAATTTTAGACAAGAAAGAAAACAAAGCCTCCCACTTGCAAGGATAGGCCAAACCAGGGTGGGCCAATCCCCTTGCTTGCTTTCCACACCACGTTATCTTATCTTTCAGATATCCACGAAGAAAATTGGCACTGACAATAGCCAAAATAAACAAACGACGTATCACCAAGGTGGATAGGCTTTGTTCGAGGCGACACCTACCTGAAACTGAAATTCCAGGAGTCATGCTTTTAGGATGTCCCCTGCTCACAAGGCAGAGTTTCAGTTGAGATAGCTTATTCACCATTTTGATTCTAGAACAGAGTATAGATACTTTAGAAAAAACTTCACCTTTGATTTTCACAACAACAACAACAAATATGAAAGAACTTTGGTACTTATAGGTTTTGAGTTGTTACTGGTCACAACTTTTTACAAAATCAGTTGAGCACAGAACGATCTCCTGGTCATACAGCTGTCCACCAACTGGGCACTAAACGGAAAAAGGGAGCAAAAACATCAAATGGCACGGCAGCTACACTTATCTTTATTGCTTGACTGAAAACGACGGTTCAACCTCTTCCCCTAGCTAGTTGGGAGAGACCGAGGAAATATCTAGTGATACAAGCACTTAGGTGCTACAATGCTCACGTTTCAAGAAAACCAATTTTATAAGTTTCAAAAAATTCTACCAAAAAATGTGTGTGTTGACGGGAGAGATATTGTAGTGCTCCCTCTTACTCCCCGACAACGGCGCCAGAAATTAGATTGATGTCTACTACACATTTCTATTTTTGTAGACTTGTTGGGCCTCTAAGCGCAGAGGTTTGTAGGACAGCGACAAATTTCCCTTAAGTAAGTAACCCAAGGTTTATCGAATCCACGGGAGGAAGAGGTTGAACGTATCCTCTCTCAAGCAATCCTGCAATTAAGATACAAGTCTCTTGTGTCCCCAACACACCTAATACAATGGCTAATTGTATAGGTGCATTAGTTCGGCGAATAGATAGTAAAATACAAGTTAAATGGATGGTAAAAGGTGGTTTTGTAATTATGTAATAAAAATGGCAGCAAGCAAACAAGTGATAAAAGTGACTAATAAACGGTATATCAATGCTTGGAAACAAGGCCTAGACTTCATACTTTCACTAGTGACTACTCTCAACATCATTAACATAATTAATCACATGATAGTTCCCACAAAAACACATGCACGGTAGATGTTACTCGGAGATCATTCTTTCGTGGATCAAATAGGATGAGAATTGCGTAGGGCTACAAAAAACACACCTTAAATTTCGTATTCCACATCTATGGACAGTTCATGCTGTCACTATCCGCATCCAAAGATAGTACTAACAAACACCACAACCTATTTCTTGAATAGTCTCTATTTTCAATAACACAAGCATCAAGAAATCTAATGATCTATTCAATCCAACAATAATAAAGAACAAGCTCATGATGAAGATCCCTCTAAGCTTTTATCATTAGAGTCACACACGGCACCCACACTGTCACCGAGACACGGTGATCACAACGGTGACTCCTGAACTTATACTAGATGACACCACTTGAGCAAAATCATATCCATTACATGTAGGGAAACATCATGTATTCAACTATGCTAACAAAGCTCATGATCATAACGAGAATCACATCATGGGAGAGAGAGATAATCAAATAGCTACTTGTATAAGCCTCAGCCCCCGGTGAAGGACTACTCCCTCCTCATCGTGGGAAGCAGCGGTATTGATGGAGATGGCTCCGGCGGTCGATCCCCGTCCCGGCAGGGTGTCGGAACAGGACCTTCTAAACCCCCAAAACTTGTCGGTGATGGCGGCGGAGCTCTGTATTGTATTTGGGAAAATCCTTCGGGGGTTAGGGGTTTTTTGTCGGGGATGATTTTATAGGCGTCGGAGGCAACCGAGAGGTGCCCCACATGGCAGGGGCGGGCTGTGGCCGCGGGTGGGCCCTAGGCCGCGGGTGGTGGCCGCCCCTGGCCTGTGTGGGTCCCCTGGAGTCGCCCTTCTCGCTTCGGTCCTCATTTCTTTAATAAAAAATCATCGTAAATTTTCGTCCAATTCCGAGAATATTTCCAGACGTAACTTTCTGCAACAAAAACTGGACAAAAACAGATAACTGGCACTGGGCATCTTGTCAATAGGTTAGTCCGACAAAATGCATAAAAATGATGTAATATGATATTAAAAACATGTGACAACATCAGAAAACTAGCATGGAACAATCAAATATTATAGATACCTCTGACACGTATCAGGCCATGTCGGCCCTAGGCTATTTACGCGCTCAGATCCGTCGCACGAGAGCTATTCTATCGAACTACATCTCTCTGCTTCCAATTCTGTAGAAAAACGCCGCACAGGAGCTATTCGCCCCCCTTGGAGAGGAGGAGTCGGCCGTTGCGGCAGTCGTGGATGCGCCACGCCGGGTCGTCCTCGAGGCCAGCGAGAAGGAAGTCACCGGTGCATGCTGCGGCAACGAGGCCAGGGTCGGACCGTGCTGGGCTGCGAGGTGGAAGACGGGGAGGCCGAGGGGTCCTCTTTGTGCAAAGATGCTGAGGAAGCTGTGGAGCGACGACGAGGCGTGCCGTGCGCGGAAGCGGCAGAGGAAGTCGGGGTCGGACGCGATGTGACGGAAGCGGTCGGAAGCGCGCACGGCATGTCCGAGCGAGACCCAGGAAGGGAGGCGGAGCAGGATGTCCTCCACGTTATCGTCCTTGAGGGAGTCCATGGTGGCCGTCGACCATGGCATTGGCGGCGTCCTAGATATAGCGACGATCTCAGGCTAGCAGAACAAGAATCGGATCTCCGAAATTCCGTGATCTCGTATAGTCGTATGTGTATTGCATCTCACGTTCAAAAGATCTATGTTGGATTAGACGACGGAGACCCGAACTAGTTGCAGGGTCGCCTTATACCTAGGGATGTAAGGCGGCGCCTGATCCGCCCGATCCGTGATCTCTTCACAGTCCACCCCTACCTATACATCCCTTGAAGCGAGTAGGAGAAAGGGCTCGCCCGCATCGGTAGGCCATGGGATGCGGTCTAGTAACAAATCCGTCCAATTTCATTTTTTTCCTTTGTTTTTTTTATGAATTTTCTGTTTATTTTTCTATTTCTTCTTCGAAATCTGAATAATTTTATATCTGAACATTTAAAAAATCTAAACCTTAAAAAAAACCAAATTTTCATAAGTAAACATTTTAAAAAATATGAACATTTATAAAATGATTTTTTTTACAATTTGAACATTTGTCAAATTTGAATCATTTTCTAAAAATGAGCATTTTCAAATTCTAAACTATTTTTGAAAATAAACTTTTTCAAAATTTGCACCATTTTTTCAATTCTGGAAAATTGGAAATTTTAACATTTTAACATTTTTAAAATCTTAACATTTTTTAAAATATAAAATAAATACAAATCGAAAAATTCGGATCGATCGAAAATAGTAGTAAACTAAAAAATAATAGTGAACCAAAAACGTCGATGAACCAAAAATTATAATGGACCACAAATGCGGGTAAGCCGAAAATAATAGTGAATAGAAAAAGAACCAAAATTTGGGTGAATAAAAAATTTCGGCGAATCGAAAATAATAGAGAACCAAAAATACCCGCAAAAACTAACAATAATGAACCAAAAATAAACTAAAATATGGGTGAGTCAAAAGTAATAGTGAACCAAAAATACAGCTGAACCGAATACAATTTTGAAAGAAATATTCATAGTTCAAAAATATTCATTTTGAAAATGGTTCAAACTTTTAAAAATGTTCATATTTGAAAAAAAATTATTTTCAAAAATTGTTCCGATTTTGGTTGAACCCAAAAAACAAAATAAATAAAAAAGAACACAGGCAAAAGAAAAATAAGATAAGAAGAAAAATGAAAATAAAACAGTGCAGAATCTGCCGGCCCATAGTGCAGGGGTACTCTAACTAGCTTAGAGCGAGATATAGTGGATGCGGTAATTGCATATCTCGAAGGGATTAAGTATATATTTCGCCCTCAAACTCATCATGTTCCCTGTCTGAACAAAGAGGTGGGCGGTGCAGTCCGACGAGCAATCGAGGGATTAACAACCAAATTTTACAAACCGATCTGGAGGCGATGATCCCCGGGCAATCTACGACAATTGTGGGGCTTCGTGCAAGAAGACAAGAAGGGTTGGAAGCACACCACCTCGCCAGGCGGCACATCGCCTTGTGCGCGGCGTTGAACTCCGCCTCATGAGAGCCGGTAACCGCATGCCCGTGGAATGGCACCATGAGTTAGGGCAGTAGCGAGTACCAGTTCCCATCCCCGACCAGGTACTGCGCGGGGCCAAGCAACTTCCTCTGGTCTAGCTCGTGGCACAGAGATGACAACCTGAGCACCTCGAGGTCGGCGCCACGGTCGCCGCGAAAGCATGCGGGGAGGGAGAAGATGCGGGAGGAGGCACCGACCATGAGCTGCGCGGCCAAGGACCCGGTCGGGTCGGCGAAGCGCGCGCCACCGCAGGAAGGGAGCGGGGAACAATAAAGAATCGGCCGGATCGACCACCAAAGCGGTGGAAGGCGCGAAATCCTCCGCCGTCGAGCTTGAGGTTGAGATGGGGCGGGGTGAGTGGCTAGGTGGGGAGACACCCAAAGAGTGTGGGGAATTTAGGACAGAGAGATAGGGCCGCTGCCAGGTGGGGGCTACACATGCGATGAAATTTGGCCAAAACCACCCAAATTGAACGAAAGCCTGTGTTAGAGGGTGATTTAGATGGTATTGAGGATTAGAGGATTTAAATCATACCAAATTTGATTTATGGATGAAATTGTTTCAATCAAATAGATTTAAGGGTGAAATATATATTTAATCCATCTCGAAGCCTGGACGGTGGGTCCGGAACTTTAGGGCTCGGGCCGAGTTTGCTCAGCCCGGGAGAGGGGTTGACCAAACCGAGCCCAGTTTTCTGTGCAGTCATGGCTCGGTCCAGCTTGAGAGGCCCGGCCACTTTGTGGTTTTGTTTTTTTGAACTTTTTTCTTTTGTTTTTGGGAACCGAGAGTGGCGTGAAGAAAAAACGAGCTTGCTTTGCATGCCCTGTTCGGCCGTTCGGGGCACATATGCAGAAGAGTAAAATGCATGAGCAGTCACTTAACTTGTCTAAAAATAACGTTTTGGTCACTGAACTCAGAAATAATTATTTCCTGTTTCTAAACTTGTCCCGTACGGTCACGTACGGTCACTAGTACGAATTGGGTTCGTATTTTGGTGACGTGGCGATGTGGGTCCACTTTCTGACCGTATAGAAGGGCCGCAGAGGCGCGACGAAGGGTTGCAGGGGGTTTCCGCAAAATAAAGATGTTGGCACGAAACACCTCACGTCTTTGCCTAGGCGCGCAGTCTTCGGCGTGGCAGTTTGGCTGGGAAAAAGGAAAGAGGAAGGCCTCGAGCGGGGACGTGATCGACGAGGCGATCTAGGGTTTCATCGCCGGCGTGGTCTTCCGCTGCGACGACGACCCTATGGCACCTCGGCGACGCGAAGAGGAGCAGCCGCCGCCCCATTACGGTGAGTTTTTTCAGCCATCAGCACTTTATTTACACCGGCGCCGTCGCCGCCGCAGTATCTTTAGTGTGTCGTGTCCTCATCTATCTCGTATACGTATTACCGCTGCCGTGGTCTGACCAAATACGGTGATCTGTGTGTATGTGCTCGGTGTTGACTGAACCTGACGGAAAAAATAGCAGGGTTTTTTGATGGTTTTAGGAATCTATTTGGATTGATTTCAATGTATTCGCTTGAAACTAGGGTACGCTAGTGATCAGGATAACTGTACGCTAGTGATCCTTGAGTACAGTATTGCGTTATTATGTAGTCCAGCTGGTGACTATTTCGTGTGTTGTTTCCTAGCTAGTTGCTTGTGAAATTGTAAGTGGCCGTGCCATTCTTCGATCAATGTAGGCACTTCTCAGACCCGATGTTTCTTTGCCTGAATTCGCATTGTGTAGCAACTGGGGTAGCAGGTTCAGTCCTGTATAGAACATGTGCGTTGCTTACAACGAATTTTCAGTACAGGAGTGTGTTGCTTATCTTAATAATTCAATGTGTTCATGAATATTATGTGATTATACTGATTGGTATTCCCTCTGTGTAGATGATCATATTTCTGTCAACCTGTAAGCTTTTGGGCAACAATAGTTTGCTGCTACCTTTGAGACTATGAGTGACATTTCTGTCAACCTGTAAGCTTTTGGGCAACAATAGTTTGCTGCTACCTTTGAGACTATGAGTGACATTTGAACTTATTTTTCTTTGTGAGCAACAATAATTTTCTTTTACCTGCTGAGACTATGATGTACTGAATATGGTGGATAGTTCCTGGCAATCTATATGAAAATACAGTGCCATTTTCATCTTTGCAAGATTGCTACAAGTGCTTGTACACACTTATATATCCTGCCAGAATTAAATACTAGACATATTTCCAATATTTCTCACACGCATCACATGTTTGTGATGAATACAATTGCTTTATTATTACCAAATGCCAACACAAATATTACCACACACTGTGATTGCTACACACTGTCAGGTGTCAGGTAGCACACTAAGACACTGACAGTACACAATTCACATTAGCTTGAACAATACCACACTGACTGTAAGCACAAGTACTGCCACAATAGCTAACTAGACGATCTGCAATTCATCTTTCACTGCATCGGTATTTCTTCCTACTGTTCTACTTCAACTTCTGTAACCAGTGCAAAGTTTTGGTCCAAATGTCCATTGAACCCAAGTACTCCACACACACATTGCCTTCTTCTGGGGCATCTGGCCATGTGTAGCACAAACAAATCATCACAGTTATAATTTGTCCAGTTCAACTGAAGCAAAAACAATCTAAGAAAGCATCCGTATGTGACACTGTTTTGATGCTCTAAAACCTGTAACTAATGCAAAAAATATAGAGGAAAATAATCTAAGATACCAAAAGGAAGGCTGCAAATGTTTATGATGGACATTGATGTAATACGATGCTGATGAAAGACTCCCTCCAGCATATACATTCAGTATAGCAAATGTTAGAAGTGTTGTCAGCAGCTACAACTAGCACTAAACAGACTACAGACACTGCACTTCACAACTTGAAGCTACGACTACAGTCATATCGTAGGAGGAGAGCGAAGTTGAGCGCGCTGCCGGCGAGCATCCGCGCCCACCAGTCGTCGTCCTCCCGGACGCAGCACGACGCCACCATGTCCCGCCGGTTCACGAACCGGACTTAGCCCTTGTCGTGCTTGTGGTCGCGCAGCGTCTGCTCCGACCTTGCCATGCGGTTGTCGAAGACGGTGTGCTTCCTGCTCGCGTCCAGAATCTCCAGGGAGACCTCGTGGGGGCATGGTGCGAGTAGTGGTCGTGGGTGAACGCCCCGTCGACGAAGAAGGCGACGAAGTCTGCCGAGTCAAGCTCGCGACAGAGGGGGGGAGCAAGCCAGCGTCAGCGCCAGAAGGGGAGAGCAAGCCGAGGCCGGAAGGGGAGAGGAAGCCGCCGCCGCTACCTCTGTGAGCTGGGCCGGAGGGGGCGCCGCCCCTCGAGCTTGGCTTGCTCGAACTGCACTACCAGACGTACCACCGGCCTCGACAGGGCTTGCTCTTCTCCGAGCTAGCGGCGGCGTTGGAGGGGCAAAGCAAGACGGCGCCCTCCGCTCGAGCTACCATCGGCACACATGGTGATTTGTCTCCCGCAAAGAAACTGGGTTAGGGATTTGGAGTGAGAGAGATGGGGAATTTCTGGTCGACTAGCTCTATTCTTTTCAATATTTTGCGAAAATCCCCCTGCAACCCTTCGTCGCGCCTCTGCGGCCCTTCAATACGGTCAGACAGTGGACCCGCATCGCCACGTCACCAAAATACGAGCCCAGTTCGTACCAGTGACCGTACCGTACGTGACAAGTTTAGGAACAGGAAATAATTATTTCTGAGTTCAGTGACCAAAACGTTCTTTTTAGACAAGTTAAGTGACTGCTCATGCATTTTACTCTATGCAGAACGCATTTTGGGCTCTGCGCGCAAGAGGGATTAACTGTGCCGAGGCAAGTTTCCTGGAGCTGGAGGAGGTGAGCTCTGCCTGAACTAGGTTCATGTCTCGGCCATTTTGAGTTTTTGCTTTTGTTTTAAGGAATTATTTGGGCGTTGAAAGAAAGATCTTCTTCGTTGAAATGTTCCAAAAACAATTCATAAAGTAGAAGGAAACTTTTTTTACTTTCCTAGACTAAGTATATATAGGAAAGAAGAAGGCAATCATATCTTATAAATTAATCATGGACAACGCTATACAGTTGTTGCCGACTTGCTATACAACAATGCTAGCTTGTGGCGCCTGAGCGCGCTACAGGGCCGGCTCAAGTGTTTCAGAGTCCCTAGGGCGAACACCATTAATGGGTCCTACAAATTTTTATTCCGTACATCAATGAAAAAAATCTGAAGCCATAAACAAGTATTATAGAAATTAAAATGCACAGAAAAGGAAAATAGCATGCTATCAAATCTCCAAGCGTCCAATAATCATGACAAACTGAGTCGAAGATAAATCTATCACTGGATCGAGAATTTGAAAATTAGAAAACGAAAAAATGTACTGTAGAGTGTATCGGTCGGTTTGACAGGTCCAATAGAAATTTTAATCCAAGAATCATCTGTTGATCTTGCTATCTCCTAATGTACTACCCTCGTTTGTAGCATCGGCCATGTGTCTCATGTCTGATTGATTGTGCGAAACTGAAGCATCGAGGTGTCTCTGTGCGCCCTTGCCAAAATGTTGGAACTGGGTTTTTTTTTAGGGAAAAATGTTGGACCTAGGTGTTCGTGGCTAATGGATGGGTAGGCCTGTGAGAGGCTTTTATTCTACTCAGTGTTAATAGTCAATACTAGGCTTGTGTGGGGCCCATTTTTTTCTACTCTAATACTGCTAGTATATGTATTGTACTCCCAGATATGGGCCCCTAGTTTTGCTAGGCCCTTGGGCGTTGCCCTACCTGGCCATGGGTTAGAGCCGGCCCTGCGCGCTACCAGTCGAGTCGCGCCAATTCCACACTTGCGGGTGTGAGTTGGCCCATGGGCCAGCTCATCATTGGACATGACATAAAAAAAACGTGTCAACTTTTTTCTATACATAGATGACTTTTTTTTACCATGCTACCGTAGGGGAAACCCCTATGGTGTAATTTTCATTTAATCTTACATAGATGACTTAAGTCTTGCAGAATCTCTCTTTGTCAAACAACAACAGGGAAAATCTAATCATAGGGCGCTATATGGTTGGCAAATCTTCAGACGCAATGTGGATCGTAGATAAGCAAATCTATGGTTGAGATGCATGGAGACCAATTCAACTCAGCCTGCTCACGTTTGAGTGTTTGGGAAAGAAAAAATTAATGATGTCATCCCACATTAAATGCTAAATTCGAAAATTCAAAAAGTTTTGTAGCTCAAACTGTTTATCCGATTTATAATTTGTTTTCACCGTTAAACTCCTCGCGTCGAGATCTTCGAAACTAGATCCCATGTCGATATGTTTCGACAAAAAAAAATTGAAAATAAAAGTTACCAACCACATAACACGTAAGTTATCAGCCTTTAATACATAAGTTACCAACCCGAAAAAAAGTCTGTGTGGAGGCTATTTAGCATCCATGCAGAAAAAAACAAAACTACTGACATCATCTGCATTAAATGTAAAATTCAAAATTTTAAAAACTTTCATAGATCAAACCGTTTATCCGATTTACGATCAGTTTTCATCGTTGGGATCGTCGCATCGAGATCTTCGAAAATAGATCCCAAATTGCTATGTTCTGATGAATTTTTTTCCGAACCCGAAAGTTACCAACTTCAGAACAAGTAAGTTACCAACCTCATAACATGTAAGTTACCCACCCTGTAGTTATAGAGTTACCACCCAGTACTAAAGATATTACCCACTGTAGACTAATGGAGTTTTCACCCTAGATTAATGGAGTTACCACCCGGTATTGATGGAGTTATCACTCAGTAATGATGGAGTTATCCATCTAGACTGAAGAAGTTATCCACCAATATTAATAGAGTTACCCATCCAGTAATGATGGAGTTAGTCATCCTAAACTGATAGAGTTACCCACACATTAGTGATGGAGTTACCCACACATTAGTGATGGAGTTACCCACTCTAGA
The DNA here is from genome assembly GCA_012064385.1 of Puccinellia tenuiflora. Classification (NCBI taxonomy): domain Eukaryota; kingdom Viridiplantae; phylum Streptophyta; class Magnoliopsida; order Poales; family Poaceae; genus Puccinellia; species Puccinellia tenuiflora. The sequence continues at coordinate 294,096 of QRDG01001271.1, forward strand.
CTGATTGAGTTACCATCCTATAATGAAAGAGTTACCCAACCTAAACCGATAGAGTTACCCACCTTAGACTGATTGAGTTGCCATCCTATACTGAAAGAGTTACCCAACATAAACCGATGGAATTACCCACCCTAAATTGATAGAGTTACCGCCCAATGGTGATGGATTTACCCACCCTAGACCGATATAGTAACCCTCTCTAGATCGATGAAGTTACCATCCATTATATAGTGTACGGTGGTAACTTATGTACTACAACCTGATAACTTACGTGTTAAGTCATTGTTAACTTTCGGGTAAAAAAAATATCGCCGGAACATATCAACATGAGATCTAGTTTTTAAGATCTCGACGCAACTAGTGTAATGGTGAAAGCGGATCATAAATCGGATGAACGGTTTGAGCTACAAAATATTTTGAATTCTTGGATTTCGCATTAAATGCGGGTTGATGTCATCAATTTCGTCATTTAGTGTATACATGCAAACATACGGTAGCATCCGGTGACTTTGGATAGATTATGATAAAAAAAAAAATCTAATGCCCTATGGTTATGCCAAATCTAGAGCGCCCTATACATAGTCGGGTCCTAATATTTTGAGAGCAGTCATTTTGGCTCCTGGACCATGTTTTTGAAATTCAAAAAATATATGAAAAATACTTTAAAAAATCTAGAAAAAGGGGGCAACAAACATATGCTAGTGCTCTTAAGTATGTGCAAGTTTTCGTAATGAAATGACATGTGTCGTGCTCTGTGTAAAGAAAAAACAGTGCTCATTTCGTGAAATGTTTGTTACCACAAACGAGCACTTTTTGTTTGTTTTTTTTGCAAAGAAAATCACAAGTGTCATTTCACCATGAAACTTGGCACATATTTAAAAAAACTAGTATATGTTTGTTGGCATTTTTTCAAAAAAAAAATTTAAAGTATTTCTATATATTTTTTTCGAATTTTGAAAACATGCAGGAGCGGTTGAGCTCGAGAGTCAAAGGGGGTTTTTGAAATATTTTCTTATAAAGACTACAACAAAGCTTCTATAATCCAAGGAAAATAATTCTTTGAGAAAAGTAAATTTGGGCTAATTGGAACACAAAACACGCATCACATGTTCTAGATATAGGTTGCAACACTATGCATCGAAGAATAATTTGGTGAGTGGACACATCACATGTGCTAGAAAATGTAGTTCGTCCAATGGATCTTGATGAACAACATCTTTTCACTTGACCTCGGAAACTTCGCCCTACAAAAAACAAAGTTTTGATCTCCTACATTTGTTCTGTGAAAACTGAAAACATAAATTGAGAAGTAGAATTTTGGACGCATTGAGAGGATGAATTGCTCTGCATGAATGGTTGTGAAGTGGTGGTCTATGGGCTGGACAGTGACAGACTCCGGTAACAAACATAACCACTCGTTGTTACGGACGATGAAAAAGACAAGCTGCTTCATTCACATGCAACCTAAAAAAGTCAATGATATATGGCAACTTAGCTTGATGATTACGACAACTCAGCTCAAAGAATGATAAGTACGGCACTTGAGCATGGAAACTATTGGTCAAAGAATATGTGAACTATTAACTACTGAATATGGCAACTTAACTTTATGACTATGGAAACTGGCTATTGAATATGGAAACTTAGCTTGATACTATGACCACTGTGGTAATGAATATGGCCTACTCACTACTGAATATGGCAACTTAGCTTGATTAATATAGCAAATCAGGTCAATGAATATGGCAACTAGGGCTATTGAATATGGAAACTTAGCTTGATGACTATGGCCACTCTAGTCAATGAAATATGCATGGAAACTTAGGTCAATGAACATGGAAACTAAGGGTACTGAATATGGCAAGTTAGTTGATGACTGTGGAAACTCAAGTGAAATAATATGGGAACTAAGGCTATTGAATACGAAAACTTAGCTTGATGACTATGACAACTCAGGTCAATGAGTATGGCATTAAAAAAACCAAAAACATCCACCACCATAAAAAAACACCAGTCCGCCATTCGCTACCATTGCCCTCCTTCATGGCATTGAACCTCTCAACTGAAAGAAACACCCGCATCACCGTGTCACAAAGGCACCACTTCCGAGAATTGCCAAAAACTCCCCACGGACAACCACCCAGACAACATCCTCGAGACCACAACTCGATGCCCCCTGCCCAAAAACCTCAAAACCTACACCTCAATTGCTCACTAAACTACTGGCATCTAACTAGTGTGAGTTTCATCACCAAGCAAACGCAAGCTTACCCTAATCGTCAACCACCCATCGGCAACCACCGCAAGGTCCTCCCCCACAAAGCAGAAGTCGAGCCTCCCGATATTCTCCAAGCCAGCCTACACGTCATGTAACACATGGTTGTGGTCCTCCCCCACAAAACACAAGTCCAGCCTCCCGATATTCTCCAAGCCAACCTACACGTCACGTAACACATGGGGGCCAAGAAAAACACTTTGGGGGCACAACAATGAATTCTGATTATTTCTGGTTACTGCCAGTCTCTCTCATCTCGACATAACACCAAACACGTGTGTCTGGTTGCTAAAGCTCCCAGTGCCTACTTGCCAAATTCCTACTAGCTAGTTCCAAATTCCTATAATTGTATCATATACATATATTTGTATTGAGATGTACAAACAAATAAATTTGATATGATTATGGTACAATTGTATAATAATATGCATTATATGGGTAGTATCATACACTGATATGATATGTATGATATATTTATGCAAGATACTCCCCACTATGGCTAATCTTAGCTAAGCTTATTTAGTCACTAGTAGAAAACGGACCTTTTGTCCAGAGCAGGATTTTGCTCTAGTCCCGGATATGTTTTGGACCGGGACTAGAGGGGGGCTCTTGTCCTGGTTCGTGGGCAACGAGGCCGCACAACACTAGTCCCAGGTCATAGGGGCCCTCTAGTCCCGGTTCGTGATACGAACCGGGATTAGAGGTCCGCGCCTGTTAATCTCCCGCGACGGTTCGAGTCTGAAACCTTTAGTCCCGGCTCGTGTCTCGAACCGGGACTAGAGGTCTGTAATGCCCGGGGTTTTTCCCCAAATTAGAATTGCCTGTTATTTTATTTTTGCATCAGCATGACATCAGCATCATCGCATCGCATGTTTTTGTCCGCAAAAATTATTTTTAATAAACCTTATTTTTATTTTTCTAAGATTGTCGGAAAAATATTTTATCGAGACAGTTGTCTCCGTTTTCGAAAATTAATTGCCAATTTAAATTTTGCAAAATAAAATGTTTTGAGTTAGAGAGAGAGCAGCCCAGCTAGCTAGGCCCAAAAGCCCAGCAAGCAAACCCTAGACCAAACCCTAATCCTCCCCCTGGCAGTTTTGTTTTCCCACCCCCTGGCATCTTGCAGCCACCCTCCTCCGTTTTTGTCGTTTCGCGGAGATGCCCTTCCACCTCCCCTTTTTCCCTTTTCCCCCTCCTCTCTCTCCTTTTCTCTCTCTCTCCCTTATCCCTTTCTTTTCTTTCTTTTTCTTTTCTTCTTATCTTTTTCTTCCTCTTCTTCCACCCGCATCCTTCTCTTCTTCCTTCCCCGAGCCCGACCCGCACCTCACCTTGATCCACCACCGTGCCGGCCCGCGGCTCCCCTCCTCTTCCGGTCGTTCGTGCCCCTCTGCCGCCGTCCCCGTGGCCGACGTCCTCACCTCGCCCCGCGCGTGGCCGCCCTCCCCTTCATCTCCGGCTCGACCTCGTCGCTCCCTTCTCCTCCCGGCCGGCTCCTTCGCCCCGCGCCGTCGCAGGCCGCCCGCTACCCGCACCTCCAGCTTCCCCGTCGGCCGGCGTCCCTCTTCTCCTTCTTCCTCTCCCCTCCGGCTGGCCGTGCTCCCGCCGTGCCGCCTCTGCTCTCCCTGCTACCGCCTCCCTCCACCACGGCATCCCTCACTCCGGTGCCTCTCCCTTTCCTGCTCCGCACCATCTCCTCTCTGGCGCCGGCCACCTCGCGCCCCTCCTCTGCCGCTCTTCCTCCTCCCTGCTCCTTTCCGCGCTCGACTCCGACCGGCCGCCGGCCCGGCTCCCCTGCGCGCCCCTCGGCCCCCTCCCGCTCGCTCCTCCGGCCTGCCGCTCCCCGCGTCCTCCTGCTGCCCGCGTCCTCCTGATGCCCGCGTCCTTCTGCTGCCGTTCCCCGACGGGGACGTCTCCGCCTCCTGTACCCTGCGTGATGCTGCTGCTGCCGTGAAGCTGGCCTCCTGCCCGTGTGCCCGTGCAGCTGCCGTTCATGTTGTGTGCCACCTCCGTGTTGGTTCCCCGATGTTCCCGTTTTTGGTTCCCCGACGCGTCCCCGATGAAGTTCCCCGGTGGACGTTCCCGTCGTGAAGATGCGTGTGCACGCCTCCGTGTCTCCGGTGCCCAATGCCGTGTTTCCCGGTGGGTTTCCCGTGTTCCCGTCTCCGCGTCCCCGATGCATGTTGCTGCCCCGTGCTCCCGTCGTGTTTCCCGACGTGGTGCTCTCCGATGTTTCCCCGTTCCCGATCCCCGGCACCGTGTTCCCGAGTTCCCCGTTTCCCCGCCGTGAAGCCCGAAGACCCGACGACCGTGAACGACTACCGACGCCCGATCTCCGACCACCGTGGACCCCGACGACCCCGAAGCCCGGAACGCCAAGGTCTGCCACGACGACTACCCGAGTACGACTACTTCCACGACGTCGACTACTTCGACTACTTCGACTCCGGATGAACGACTACCTCGACTACTTCGACTCCGGATGAACGACTACTTCGACTACAACGACTCCGAATCCGAAGATCCCCGAATCCGATGTGTGCCCCAACCCTAAACTCCTATATGCCATATATATGCGATATCTTATGAAATCATGCATCATTAATTAATCTCGCACCTTTATCCATTTAGTCGAATTAATCCAACTTTAAATTATGGGATTTGTCCGGTGCATCTATATTGTGCACCGATTCCATTTAAAATGCTTTTGCCATGTGATAGGGAATAAAATTGGACAACAATTAAATTGTCATGCATCATGTCATCAACATGCCGCTTCTTTTTGCCGTAGTAGTAAAATGCATCTTTTGCCTTCCAGTGTTCGTTGCTTCTTCGGGATAGGCCGTTGAGTTGATGTGAGCAACGACAGGTCCTACTACCTCTACCGGATTGCAGGCAAGTGATACTCCCTTGCTATCTTTGCTTGTTTTCTGTCTCTTACTCGTCCTATCTTTTGTTCCTTGCTAGCCTTATGATACGATGCTTGTGTCTCGATCCTATATGCATGTTTCCTTGCAGCCATGATATGCCACCACCCCCACATCCTATTACCATGTTGCTTGTTTACCTTGTTAGCCTTGCGAGTCGTAGTGCATGCTTAGGTGCCTTGCTTCAGTCCTGTTATCTCTCTTGCTGTTAACATGGTAGCTAGGCTCAACTAAAATGGTAATCTTTACTTTCTGTTGCGATGGAAATAATATAATAAAGATAAGGCACCAGCGGAAGGCCAATCGTGGTGTTTTGTTCTGCTAGTGTCGCCTAGGACCCGAGTTCTTTTCCGCTGATCCAAGACTGAGCGCACTAACCACATGTGGGAGTTCTATGGGCCTCTCCGCAATCTATTACCGGATCCTCAAACCTGTCCAGGATGCCACAAGTAGTTCGGGTGTTTCGTAGATTTTGCGGACCGTGCGTTAACCGCATGTGGAAGGAGGGGCAATCGTATGAGTGTTCCCTCCCGAAGCCGTTCACGCAACGGTTAGGCCCACCTCGAAGCTTCGGCCGGACTCTCAAGGTGGATCAGTCCTAGCTAGGTGGCTCCCTGGACTTGTTTGTATTGAAGGGAAGTATTGCGTCGAAACCTCCACCGGTACACCTCTAAGCGAGTGTTTCGATGCGTGTGGGTTCATTGGTGCATCCCTGCAGGGTTAAATCTTTTCGAAAAGCCGTGTCCGCGGTTATGGACGACTTGGTGAAATGCGCTGGCTAAAAAGATCATAGACAACTTGCACCTTATAATGATAATAACTTGACTAGTAAGATAGATTACATGAATAATAATTTGATTAAAACTTGTCCACCGTGTGAGTGCCCGGACTTCTTCCTCGTGGGTTGAGGATACGAGGGAGTCGTTTTAGGGCGGGTTTGTTTGGTGTGTAGTATAGTTGGTTTCTTATGCGCTCTCTTACCTTGTCTCTGATAGACGAAAGTTGTAGTGTGTCTCTATAAGTTGTTAGTGCTGCTTGCCGCCGCCTCAATCGCTAACCCTCTTTCCCCGGAATTCCAGCTTTGATATCTTGTGAGTATTACTTGCCAGTACTGTTTATAGTACTGACCCCTTCGGGGCTGCTATTCCAATGCAGCCAACAGGTTTGAAGTCTGACGACGTTAGCTTGGGAATCCCTCCGGCTAGGCTTGGCCTGGGCAGGGATATGGTGCCTTCGTTTATCTTCAGGACTCTTAGTCCAATTTGTATCTTGTCCGTAGCTGGACGCTACCCGCTTCCGTTGTTATTTGGATCTTTGTATTGTATCTTTGGTTCTTGACTCTGTGAGTCGTTGTTGTATATATGTTCTTTTGTGGGTTCCATCGAGAACTGTTGTAATGTTATCACTATTCCACCCGCATAACGTGTGTGTTGCGACGTGCACGTTATGCCTGGTGGGCGTCCTTTAGGATCGTTATTATGCGGATTTGGCTGGAACGCTAAAATCTGCATAGTACCGATCTTGGGGCGTTACAAAGTGGTATCAGAGCTCTGGTTCTTCGATACCCCACGGGTCTAGTCTGCCTGTAGGATACCCTAGCTAATGGTCGTTGTTGTAGAGTGTCCAAAACTATTTTACAAAAAATTATTTGAAAAGATCTCAATAGGATTCTTGTTTATTCCTTATCCCTCTGCTATTCCCCCTCTTAACTTTGTGTGATTTAAATCTTCTCTCTTATCTATCTTCTGGTCATAGCATCTTCGTGGGTGGACGATCTCTTGCCTTTTACCTAATAGGTTCGATCTACGGAAGGATCTCAACGGAAGGTCATCGCCATCGGCGTGAGGAAGAACCTCTTGTTAGTGGTGTCGAGAAGATCAACATGACGCTCGAAGATTCGGTAGTTTGCCTTGCTCTTCTTCCCCCTGACGGTAGCGTGGATCTCGGGGCGAGATCCCTTGTTAGTGGTGTCGGTTGTAATGCCCAGGGTTTTTCCCCAAATTAGAATTGCCTGTTATTTTATTTTTGCATCAGCATGACATCAGCATCATCGCATCGCATGTTTTTGTCCGCAAAAATTATTTTTAATAAACCTATTTTATTTTTCTAAGATTGTCGGAAAAATATTTTATCGAGACAGTTGTCTCCGTTTTCGAAAATTAATTGCCAATTTAAATTTTGCAAAATAAAATGTTTTGAGTTAGAGAGAGAGCAGCCCAGCTAGCTAGGCCCAAAAGCCCAGCAAGCAAACCCTAGACCAAACCCTAATCCTCCCCCTGGCAGTTTTGTTTTCCCACCCCCTGGCATCTTGCAGCCACCCTCCTCCGTTTTTGTCGTTTCGCGGAGATGCCCTTCCACCTCCCCTTTTTCCCTTTTCCCCCTCCTCTCTCTCCTTTTCTCTCTCTCTCCCTTATCCCTTTCTTTTCTTTCTTTTTCTTTTCTTCTTATCTTTTTCTTCCTCTTCTTCCACCCGCATCCTTCTCTTCTTCCTTCCCCGAGCCCGACCCGCACCTCACCTTGATCCACCACCGTGCCGGCCCGCGGCTCCCCTCCTCTTCCGGTCGTTCGTGCCCCTCTGCCGCCGTCCCCGTGGCCGACGTCCTCACCTCGCCCCGCGCGTGGCCGCCCTCCCCTTCATCTCCGGCTCGACCTCGTCGCTCCCTTCTCCTCCCGGCCGGCTCCTTCGCCCCGCGCCGTCGCAGGCCGCCCGCTACCCGCACCTCCAGCTTCCCCGTCGGCCGGCGTCCCTCTTCTCCTTCTTCCTCTCCCCTCCGGCCGGCCGTGCTCCCGCCGTGCCGCCTCTGCTCTCCCTGCTACCGCCTCCCTCCACCACGGCCTCCCTCACTCCGGTGCCTCTCCCTTTCCTGCTCCGCACCATCTCCTCTCTGGCGCCGGCCACCTCGCGCCCCTCCTCTGCCGCTCTTCCTCCTCCCTGCTCCTTTCCGCGCTCGACTCCGACCGGCCGCCGGCCCGGCTCCCCTGCGCGCCCCTCGGCCCCCTCCCGCTCGCTCCTCCGGCCTGCCGCTCCCCGCGTCCTCCTGCTGCCCGCGTCCTCCTGATGCCCGCGTCCTTCTGCTGCCGTTCCCCGACGGGGACGTCTCCGCCTCCTGTACCCTGCGTGATGCTGCTGCTGCCGTGAAGCTGGCCTCCTGCCCGTGTGCCCGTGCAGCTGCCGTTCATGTTGTGTGCCACCTCCGTGTTGGTTCCCCGATGTTCCCGTTTTTGGTTCCCCGACGCGTCCCCGATGAAGTTCCCCGGTGGACGTTCCCGTCGTGAAGATGCGTGTGCACGCCTCCGTGTCTCCGGTGCCCAATGCCGTGTTTCCCGGTGGGTTTCCCGTGTTCCCGTCTCCGCGTCCCCGATGCATGTTGCTGCCCCGTGCTCCCGTCGTGTTTCCCGACGTGGTGCTCTCCGATGTTTCCCCGTTCCCGATCCCCGGCACCGTGTTCCCGAGTTCCCCGTTTCCCCGCCGTGAAGCCCGAAGACCCGACGACCGTGAACGACTACCGACGCCCGATCTCCGACCACCGTGGACCCCGACGACCCCGAAGCCCGGAACGCCAAGGTCTGCCACGACGACTACCCGAGTACGACTACTTCCACGACGTCGACTACTTCGACTACTTCGACTCCGGATGAACGACTACCTCGACTACTTCGACTCCGGATGAACGACTACTTCGACTACAACGACTCCAAATCCGAAGATCCCCGAATCCGATGTGTGCCCCAACCCTAAACTCCTATATGCCATATATATGCGATATCTTATGAAATCATGCATCATTAATTAATCTCGCACCTTTATCCATTTAGTCGAATTAATCCAACTTTAAATTATGGGATTTGTCCGGTGCATCTATATTGTGCACCGATTCCATTTAAAATGCTTTTGCCATGTGATAGGGAATAAAATTGGACAACAATTAAATTGTCATGCATCATGTCATCAACATGCCGCTTCTTTTTGCCGTAGTAGTAAAATGCATCTTTTGCCTTCCAGTGTTCGTTGCTTCTTCGGGATAGGCCGTTGAGTTGATGTGAGCAACGACAGGTCCTACTACCTCTACCGGATTGCAGGCAAGTGATACTCCCTTGCTATCTTTGCTTGTTTTCTGTCTCTTACTCGTCCTATCTTTTGTTCCTTGCTAGCCTTATGATACGATGCTTGTGTCTCGATCCTATATGCATGTTTCCTTGCAGCCATGATATGCCACCACCCCCACATCCTATTACCCTGTTGCTTGTTTACCTTGTTAGCCTTGCGAGTCGTAGTGCATGCTTAGGTGCTTTGCTTGAGTCCTGTTATCTCTCTTGCTGTTAACATGGTAGCTAGGCTCAACTAAAATGGTAATCTTTACTTTCTGTTGCGATGGAAATAATATAATAAAGATAAGGCACCAGCGGAAGGCCAATCGTGGTGATTTGTTCTGCTAGTGTCGCCTAGGACCCGAGTTCTTTTCCGCTGATCCAAGACTGAGTGCACTAACCACATGTGGGAGTTCTATGGGCCTCTCCGCAATCTATTACCGGATCCTCAAACCTGTCCAGGATGCCACAAGTAGTTCGGGTGTTTCGTAGATTTTGCGGACCGTGCGTTACCCGCATGTGGAAGGAGGGGCAATCGTATGAGTGTTCCCTCCCGAAGCCGTTCACGCAATGGTTAGGCCCACCTCGAAGCTTCGGCCGGACTCTCAAGGTGGATCAGTCCTAGCTAGGTGGCTCCCTGGACTTGTTTGTATTGAAGGGAAGTATTGCGTCGAAACCTCCACCGGTACACCTCTAAGCGAGTGTTTCGATGCGTGTGGGTTCATTGGTGCATCCCTGCAGGGTTAAATCTTTTCGAAAAGCCGTGTCCGCGGTTATGGACGACTTGGTGAAATGCGCTGGCTAAAAAGATCATAGACAACTTGCACCTTATAATGATAATAACTTGACTAGTAAGATAGATTACATGAATAATAATTTGATTAAAACTTGTCCACCGTGTGAGTGCCCGGACTTCTTCCTCGTGGGTTGAGGATACGAGGGAGTCATTTTAGGGCGGGTTTGTTTGGTGTGTAGTATAGTTGGTTTCTTATGCGCTCTCTTACCTTGTCTCTTTTAGACGAAAGTTGTAGTGTGTCTCTATAAGTTGTTAGTGCTGCTTGCCGCCGCCTCAATCGCTAACCCTCTTTCCCTGGAATTCCAGCTTTGATATCTTGTGAGTATTACTTGCCAGTACTGTTTATAGTACTGACCCCTTCGGGGCTGCTATTCCAATGCAGCCAACAGGTTTGAAGTCTGACGACGTTAGCTTGGGAATCCCTCCGGCTAGGCTTGGCCTGGGCAGGGATATGGTGCTTTCGTTTATCTTCAGGACTCTTAGTCCAATTTGTATCTTGTCCGTAGCTGGACGCTACCCGCTTCCGTTGTTATTTGGATCTTTGTATTGTATCTTTGGTTCTTGACTCTGTGAGTCGTTGTTGTATATATGTTCTTTTGTGGGTTCCATCGAGAACTGTTGTAATGTTATCACTATTCCACCCGCATAACGTGTGTGTTGCGACGTGCACGTTATGCCTGGTGGGCGTCCTTTAGGATCGTTATTATGCGGATTTGGCTGGAACGCTAAAATCTGCATAGTACCGATCTTGGGGCGTTACAAAGTGGTATCAGAGCTCTGGTTCTTCGATACCCCACGGGTCTAGTCTGCCTGTAGGATACCCTAGCTAATGGTCGTTGTTGTAGAGTGTCCAAAACTATTTTACAAAAAATTATTTGAAAAGATCTCAATAGGATTCTTGTTTATTCCTTATCCCTCTGCTATTCCCCCTCTTAACTTTGTGTGATTTAAATCTTCTCTCTTATCTATCTTCCGGTCATAGCATCTTCGTGGGTGGACGATCTCTTGCCTTTTACCTAATAGGTTCGATCTTCGGAAGCATCTCGACAGACGGTCATCGCCATCGACGTGAGGAAGAACCTCTTGTTAGTGGTGTCGAGAAGATCAACATGACGCTCGAAGATTCGGTAGTTTGCCTTGCTCTTCTTCCCCCTGACGGTAGCGTGGATCTCGGGGCGAGATCCCTTGTTAGTGGTGTCGGTTGTAATGCCCAGGGTTTTTCCCCAAATTAGAATTGCCTGTTATTTTATTTTTGCATCAGCATGACATCAGCATCATCGCATCGCATGTTTTTGTCCGCAAAAATTATTTTTAATAAACCTATTTTATTTTCTAAGATTGTCGGAAAAATATTTTATCGAGACAGTTGTCTCCGTTTTCGAAAATTAATTAGTACTTTAGAAATTTTGTTTAGAAATTGCTAAGTCTAAATATTGTGTTTTTAGTTTATTGTGTACTTTAGAAATTGCTAAGTCTAGTTAGATTAGATAGTACTTTAGAAATTTTGTTTAGAAATTGCTAAGTCTAAATATTGTGTTTTTAGTTTATTGTGTCTACGAATTGACAAAGCCGATGATTTAAACTATGCCGCGGTAAATGCAAGGAGAGTGTCTACAATATCTTGTAGTGTATATAATTGGAGTGTTTGTATTAATACATGGCCTTGTAGACAATTTTTTTGCCTTGTTCTGCATGGCAATGATATGTGAGGCCTTCCGGTGTTGATGTGTGTCCAATCTATGTATGAGGCACAAACCCGAATCATTTTGTTTCTTCTCTCTTTTTCCAAATGCCGGTGATTAAAATGTTGTGGCACTATGTGATTCAGGGAGGTGCTAGCGGACCTTGTGATATGCACAAATAAACATCTTGTGCATACTCTACTTGGTCCGCTTGTCCCGTCCCTGATCAATGTGTGTCCAATCTATGTATGAGGCACAAACCCGAATCATTTTGTTTCTTTTCTCTTTTTCCGAAGGCTGATGATTAAATTTTTTTGGCACTATGTGATTCAGGGAGGTGCTAGCGGACCTTGTGATATGCACAAATAAACATCTTGTGCATACTCTACTTGGTCCGCTTGCCCCGTCCCTGATCAATGTGTGTCCAATATAATGTCCGGGGTTTTTCCCCAAATTAGTTTTTGTTTGTTTTTCTTTTTTGCATCATCATGACATCAGCATCATCGCATCGCATGTTTTTGGCAACAAAAATTATTTTTATTAAACCCTATTTTATTTTTCTAAAATTGTCGGAAAATAATTTTAACCGAGACGTTCGTCTCTATTTTCGAAAATTAATTGCCAAATTAATTTGCCAGAAAAATAAATGTTTTGAGATGAGAGAGAGTAGCCCAGCTTGTTTGGCCCAAAAGCCCAACAAAGTAAACCCTAGACCAAACCCTAATCCTGCCCCTAGCAGTTTTCCTTTCCCACCCCCTACATCTTGCAGCCACCCTCTCCCCTTTTTCTAGTTTCGCGAAAATGCCCTTCCACCCCTTCTTTTCTTTCTTTTTCCCCCTCCTTTTTCCTTTTATCCTCTCTTTTCTTTCCTCTCTCTTTCTTTTCCTTTTCTTCTTTCTCCCTTTCCTTCCTTCTCTCCCGTGCTCCTCTTCCCCATCCCGCAACTGCTGCCGAGCTCCTCTTCCCCGCGAGCACCTCGATCCCGAGCTCCTGCACCCGCTCCTCCCTGCCGCTCCTCGCCGCCAGCCATCCTCCTCCCTCGTTCCTCTCCCCGTCGCTCTCCCTCTCTCTCCTCTCCGGCTTCTCCTCCCGAGCTCCTCCCTCCGGACGTCGCGCCACCGATTGCTCCCCCCCGGTTCCCTCTCGCCGCCGCCCCTTCTGCGCCGCCGCGCTCCTCTCTCCTCTCCTCCTTCTGCTGCCCCGTCGTCGACCCGTGTCGCGGCCCTCTGCTCCCTCCTCTCGGCCGACCGCCATGCTGCACCGTCCTCTCCCCGCTCCCGACCTCCTCCCGCCCCGGCGACGCTCGCCTCCGGTTCCTCCACCGCCAGCTTGCCCTCTACAGCACCGTCGGCCCGGCCTCCCTGCCCGCTATCGAGCTCCCCCGCACGGACCCGCTCCCCCTGCTCCTCCTCCCGGTCGTGGCCGACCTCCCCCTGCTCCTTCTTCCCTGACTCGACTGCACCACTGCAAACACCTCTCTGTCCTCCTTCTCCCATCCCGTGCGTCGACCTCCCTGATGCCGCCCCAGCTTCTCTGACCCCGGCTCCACCCGAGCTCTTCCTGGCGTTCGTGCCCGTGCGTGTGTGCAGCCTTGCTGAAGCCGCTTCCGTTCCCGTGCCGTGTTCCCCGTACCCGGTGGCTGTTTCCCGACGTCTCTCCGATTTGTCCCCGTCGGGAAGAGTTCCCCGGTGCTTCCCCGGTGCTTTCCCGACGGTTCCCGTCTCTCGTTTCCCCAATGTTGTTTTCCCGACGCCCCCATTCCCGTGTTCCCGGCACCATGTCTCCACCTCCGTGTCGTGAATGCCTCCATGCACATCCCCGAGTCGTGTTCCCCGGGCGTTCCCGTGGTGTTTCCCATTCCCGCCTCCGTGCCGGTTCCCGGATGTTTCCCCGACCGGAACCCGCAAGTTCCCCGTCCTCCGTTCCCGTCGTGAAGCGCCGTGAAGCCCGGTGCCGTGCAACGACTACCCCGACGACCGTGGATACGAGAAGTGCGACCCGACGACGCAACGACAAGGTCGACGACCGAGGGGATCCGACGAGTTCTTCTTTCACGACGACCGAAGATGGATACGACATGATCTTCCATGACTCCGGAACCCGTCAAGTGATCCGATGCCGTGAACCCCGAAGGCCGAGTTCCCCGAAGCCGGACCCCGACGACCCTGAAGCCCGGAACGACAAGGTCCTCCACGACGACGACCCGAGTACGACTACTTCCACGACGTCGACTACCTCGACTACTCCGACTCCGGATGAACGACTACTTCGACTCCGGACGGACGTCTACCTCGACTACTTCGACTACGACGACTACTTCGACTACGACTCGAAGACGACGGTTCCGAATCCGAAGATCCCCGACTCCGATGTGTGACCCCAAACCCTAACCCCTATACCATATATATGCGTATCTTATAAAATCATGCATGCTTAATTAACATCGAACCTTTATCCATTTAGTTGAATTAAATCAATTTAATTATGGGGTTTGTCCGGTGCATTTATATTGTGCACCGATCCCATTTAAAATGCTTTTCCATGTGTTAGGAAATAAAATTGGACAACCTTTAATTTGTCATGCATCATATCATCAACATGCTGCTTCTTTTGCCGTAGTAGTAAAATGCATCTTTTCCGTTGGCCAGTGTTTCTTGCTTCTTCGGGAATAGGCCGATGAGTTGATGTGAGCAACGACTGGTTCTGCTAACTCTACCGGATTACAGGCAAGTGATACTCCCTTGCTATCTTTGCTTGTCTTCTGTCTCTTACTCGTCCTATCTTTTGTTCCTTGCTAGCCTTATGTCACGATGCTTGTGTCTCGATCCTATATGCATGTTTACCTTGCAGCCATGATATAGCCACACCCCCACATCCTATCACCCTGTTGTTTGTTTACCTTGTTGGCCTTGCGAGTCCTAGTGCATGCTTAGGTGCTTTGCTTGAGTCCTGTTATCTTTTTGTCTAGTCTTGTTAACATGGTAGCTATGCTCAACTAAAATGGTAATCTTTACTTTTTGTTGCGATGGGAATAACTTAATAAAGATAAGGCACCGGCGGAAAGCCAATCGTGGTGATTTGTTCTGCTAGTGTCGCCTAGGACCCGAGTTCTTTTACGCTGATCCAAGACTGAGTGCACTAACCACATGTGGGAGTTCTATGGGCCTCCCCGCAATCTATTACCGGATCCTCATACTTGTCCAGGAGCCACAAATTAGTTCGGGTGTTTCCATTTGCGCGCGTATTACGATGATGATGTGAAGGTAAGATGATGATGGTTACATGGTTACTTACGGTAGGGCTTGCGGCATGGGCGTTTACCGCATGTGGAAGGAGGGCAATCGTATGAGTGTTCCTCCCGAAGCCGTGCGCGCAACGGTTAGGCCCACCTCGAAGTTTCGGCCGGACTCTCAAGGTGGATCAGACCTAGCTAGGTGGCTCCCTAGACTTGTTTGTATTGAAGGGAAGTATTGCGTCGAAACCTCCACCGGTACACCTCTAAGCGAGAGTTTCGATGCGTGTGGGTTCATTGGTGCATCCCTGCAGGGTTAAATCTTTTCGAAAAACCGTGTCCGCGGTTATGGACAACTTGGTGAAATGCGCTGGCTAAAAAGATCATAGACAACTTGCACCTTATGATGATAATAATCTGACTAGTAAGATAGATCACATGAATAATAACCCATAAAACTTGTCCACCGTGTGAGTGCCCGGACTTCTTCCTCGTGGGTTGAGGATACGAGGGAGTCGTTTTAGGACGGGTTTGTTTGGTGAGTAGTATAGTTGGTTTCCTATGCGCTCTCTTACCTTGTCTCTGATAGACGAATGTTGTAGTGTGTCTCTATAAGTTATTAGTGCTGCTTGCCGCCTCAATCGCTAACCCTCTTTCCCCGGAATTCCAGCTTTGATATCTTGTGAGTATTACTTGCCAGTACTTCTACTAGTACTGACCCCTTCGAGGCTGTTATTCCAATGCAGCTAACAGGTTTGAAGTATGACGACGTTAGCTTGGGAATCCCTCCGGCTAGGCTTGGCCTGGGCAGGGATATGGTGCCTTTGCTTATCTTCAGGACTCTTAGTCCAATTTGTCTCTTGTCCGTAGCCGGACGCTACCCGCTTCCGTTGTTATTTTGGATCTTTGTATTATATCTTTGCTCTTGACTCGGTGAGTCGTTGTTGTATATATGCTCTTTGTGGGTTCCATTGAGAACTGTTGTAATGTTATCACTATTCCACCCGCATAACGTATGTGTTGCGACGTGCACGTTATGCCTGGTGGGCGTCCTTTAGGATCGTTATTATGCGGATTTGGCTGGAACGCTAAATCTGCATAGTACCGATCTTGGGGCGTTACATCCAATCTATGTATGAGGCACAAACCCGAATTATTTTGTTTCTTCTCTCTTTTTCCGAATGCCGATGATTAAATTTTAATATTACTTTTGTAACAAAATTTTGACTTAGGTGTTCTCGGCGACGATGTCCATGTTGGACCAGAGGGGCGATGTGCGGGACTGTGCTCCACCGGGCTGGCACTGGGAGGTGCTACCTTTCGGGACGCGCAGCTTGGTGAGGAATCCGGATGACGTCGTCGACCCGAATCCTTTGGTGGCAGTCGTGTGGGCCACGCTCGATGCAGAGGGAGCCGGCCCCCGAGGAGGTGGTACGTCGCCGTATCAGGGAGGATGACGAGCACGTCCGTCGCTACATGTATCTATTGGATAGGCAGTATGACAGTAGGTGGTCGTTTTTCTTCAGAGGGTTCCTCCTCAAGTGAGCTATGACCCTATGAGGGTTCCTTCTCTTTGGATGCGTAGCGCCGGCGGCTCAGCACCCCGCGGCTCAGGAACCGGTCGAAGTTAGTTTGAGAGCTTCATGTATTAGTGATATTATTCGTGATGTATTAGAGTTAAATAAAAATGGAACCGAGCTATGTAACTACATTATTCTATATGTATTAGTGATACTTTTGCATATTTCTTTTATGAATATTTTGATATGCTATATGTATTTTTCTGTTTTGTAATTAATTAAACATGTATTTTGCAATATTGATCGTACTTTGAGATATGGCGGGAAAACAAAAAAGGAAGGGAAGAACTCTAGTCCCGGGTCGTATTACGAACCGGGACTAGAGGTCCTCGACCACACGCGGGGTTAGGGGCCCCACGTGGGGAACCCTTTTGTCACGGGTCGTAACAGACCTGGGACTAAAGGGGGTGGGCTCTAGTCCCACTTCCATAGTCCCGGGTGGGCATCCGGGACTAGAGGTCCTCCCCATCCGGGACTACAGGCCTTTTCTCCGCTAGTGAGTGATTGATCAACTAGGATTGCTGCCGTGTGTATCTAGTTTTGTTGTGGCCGGTTCGGACAAGCAATTAGTTTCGTTACATGGCGGTAGGTCATGGCTTGGAAAGTCAAAAGGTTGAGTCCGTATAGAACTAGTACATGGCGATGCATGAACATTGATACGAGCCCGAGTCCAAGTAGTAGTACTAGTAGTCCGTAGGCCTAGCTATGTACAAGTCGGTCAGTTTTCTTGGTAAGTATCCAGCTGGTGTCCGATTAGGCTTGGTAATATATACCCCTGTTAGTCTAGGACTCTAGGTTCTATGTGTGTATATATGTACACACGAGGTCGTGGGTAAGATTTGTAACGTGGGATTTGAGAGAAATAAAGGGCCTGTTTGGTAGCCCGTATGCTCCATCTCAACACATACAGGCCCAGTTCAGCCATGCTGATCACATACAACTTTTTTTGACTGTGGATGTTTGGTAGGTTGTATAAGCTAAACTGGGCTGAGTTGATACCATGTTTGGTAGCCTGTATGATCTGAACCGTGCCTGATTTTTATAAAAAGCGATCAGGTCCCCGAATAGAAAACTTAAAAGCGACTAGGTCCCTAAACAGAAAACTTAAAAAGCAATCAGGTCCCTGGACGTTGGGCTCCTCGACGGGCGCTGCTGCCGGCGATAGGAGCGCCGCCGCCGCCCAAGATGAGTCGCCGCCGGCGAGAGCAGCCTCCGCCATGGGGTCGCGCCTGCTATTCTACGGTCGGAGGCGGCAGTCGCGGGGGCAGCGTCGTCGGGCGGCGTTGGGCTCCTGAGCTCGTCCTCCTCCACGGGGCGGCGGCGCTGGGCAGCAGCGTCGGGCGGTGTCGAGCGGCACTGGGCAGCGGCGTCGGGCGGCGCTGGGCAGTGGCTTCGAGCGGCGGCGTCGGGCGGAGCTAGGGAACGCGATTTTTTCGGGAGAGGAAAGAAAGGAGAGAGCAGAGAGGAAGAAAGGAGAATGAGTCGCAGGGGCGGAGGGGCTCGCGGCGCGACGTCTCGGTGGGGCCCACGCGTGGGGAGTTTTCTGTATAAGCTCGGCCGGGATGAGATGAGAAGCTCGATTCGAGCTTCGCAACTGGGCAGGGCTGAGGAGCTCTTTTCGTATGAGGTGGGCATGGCCCAGGTTGCCCACCCAACCTACCAAACACCCAAAATTGTGGCGAGGTGAGATTTTCTGAGCCCACCCGGACACCCAAAATAAAGAAGAAGTAAAACGAGCGTGACACGTGCATTGGCTATAGTTTTTTTTTTTTATCTCTGCGTATTTGTTTGTCTAATTTGATGCGATCGATTCGTGGACGAAACCCAACATCATGACCACCTCTTCTTCATCGTCTCCGGTGGGCAAGATCGGGGGTGGGCGGGCGGCGACGGTTCAACGCTGACGCAGGCCCGTTTCAGGGTCGCACGTCCTCAAGATAGACGGCTACTCCTGCACCAAGGGGCTTGGCAACAGCAAGCACATCGACTCCGAGACTTTCGCGGCCGGAGGCTATGCCTGGTGCCATGATCGGACGGCTTCCGGTCTGAAGACGCCGATTGGATATCCATTTTTCTGCAGTGCCATGATCGAACTGATGCTAATGAAGTCAAAGCAGAATTCAGGATGAGTCTGCTTGACCAAGATAGGCAGCCAGTGCCATCGTACAGCCTCCCCAGCAGCCAGATACACATCTTCTCCAGCAAAGACCCATCATGGGGCTTTGCTCAGTTCATCAAAAGGAAGGACTTGGAAGAATCCCTCTACCTCAGGGACGACGCTTTCAGCATCAGGTGCGACGTCGCCGTGTCCCAGAAGATCTTCACCGAGTCGATGTCGATCCCGCAGTCTGTGGTGGTGCCACCGTCGGACATGCACCAACATTTTGGTAACCTGCTCTCGGCCGGCGAGGCGGCCGATGTCACTTTCGAGGTCAGCGCCGAGACATTCGCCGCACACAGGTGCGTCCTCGCTGCTCGGTCAGCGGTCTTCAAGGCGGAGCTCCTCGGTCCCATGAAGGAGAAGACCGCGACTCTGGTGCGAATCAACGACATGGAGGCCGGAGTGTTCAGGGGCCTTGCTGCACTTCATCTACACGGACTCGCTGCCCGAGATGGACAACGGTGACGCCGGGGCGGCCATGGCGCAGCATTTGCTTGTCGCGGCGGACAGGTATAACTTGGAGCGGCTGAAGCTGATCTGCGAGGGGAAGCTGTGCGATCACGTCTGCAGAGGCACCGTGGCGACGACTATGGCGCTGGCCGAGCAGCATGGCTGCGCTGCTCTGAAGAAAGCATGCTTCGAGTTCCTCACGTCTCCGGGTAACCTGAAGGCAGTCATGGCGTCTGATGAGTTCGAGCACCTGAAGAGCAGCTGCCCATCTGTTCTAGAGGAGCTGGTCGCCATGCTTGCTCCTTGACCTCTTACAGTTTATAAACTGACAGAAAGAATCTGGATATCCATCTAAATTATCTTGCTATTTCTGTTTTAAGATTGCTTACATTTGCTGCATATGCCATGTCCCTGTCTTTGTTACCCGGGTTTGGGCCTATATTAGGTAAGTAAATTAAGCAACGATGAAAATATAATGGCCAAGGTAGCATTACAAAGACTTGCAAAAAATGAACAAAAATGGATAACTATGGTTAAGAACAGACATGGCAGGAAACTAGTACAAGGCAGAAGGCACTTGGCACCTCACAGTGAAACTGAAAAGAATAGTATGTATGTATTTGTAGTTGTGTACATAAATTCTACCTCCGTTCCCATGAATATACACAATCGACATTTTTCAAGATGAATCTTTGACCAACAATTTGAGCAGCAAGAGTATGCTGTACAAAATTAGTATCGTTTGATTTATATTGAAGATTGCTTTCTTTTCTTTGCTTTCCTTTGTTGAGAACTTTTTTTTTTTTTTTGAACAAGGATCAGCCCCGAAGGATCTAGAAACTTCTTTATTTTCCAACGGTGGGATTACATCTTGCAGAAAGACCCAAACTGATAAGCAAATTACAAACATGACCTGCACTTTTACATAAAGGGCCACAAGGGGAAATAATAAAAAGCAATCAAGTCCTTGGAGCTCCTCTCCACCGCAACTTGACAACAAACTCGACGGCCAGAGCAGAGACGCCATCGCCAACGACGAACCACTTGGGATGGCACCACCGATGAATCTTCGAGCGGAGTTAAAGAGCCTCCGAGATGGCATGCTGCCAGGAGGTTGAACAGCCACTAGAACGTGGCCTTGAGGAGCCGCCATCTGGCCATGGTAAGAAGAGGCAAGATGGCCACCGCCATCGCGTGTCCTCTACTGATGAGCTCCAGAAGGTTGCGGCTTGAGATCCTCGCCGAGCACATGAAGAATCATGTGCTAGCACTCCCCTTAGTCCCCAAGCATTTCTGAGAACTGAGACCAAAAACGTTGTTCTCTGTCAGGCCTAACACCAAAGGCATTTTCAGCAAAACCAGATAACAGGGTACACAAACTATAACATACTGTCTCTCAAAAAAAAAACTATAACATACTGAAGGAAGATCTTTACAACAAATTTTCCATGTAATCTCTTGAATAACAAATCCGCTCATGCGCCCCAAAAATGCGGTCACGTGAATCTGCAGTGTAATGCTATCCATGTCAGCGTAGCAAAATTGGGACTATAAATCAAACTAAGATTCAAAAAAATCAAACTAAGATTAAAATAAAGAGTAGACTACGCTATGGCCAAGCCCTAAATACTTCAATTAAGTTGTCTCTACGTATACACATGAATATGTGTAGGTACACAGATATCCTGTGGTGCGGGAGTGTCCACTGGTATTGCACCTATAGAATTCACAATAGTATGGAATAAGCTAACAAAGAGACACCTTTATTGTTGCATTTCTATATCAACCAATCAAGGTTATCAGAAAATGGAACACTGCTACAATCTGAATTGTTGTATTTTTTCAAGCAAAATAAAGAGAGCCACGACATTTCATTGCAAATAAATAAGAAAATATTCCTAACTACTGGTATTAGCTAGACAACTGAAAATAAAGTCGCAGCACAAAAAGACCAAGAAACTATTAATAGCACTCATTCAAAAGATTAACTACTGCAGTGGAATTACCTACAACATAGGTCATTCTTTATTGGTTTAGACTTTAGAATAACTCGGAGAAAGTCGAAGTACAGAAACATACAGACCATGCAACTTAACTGCTTATCTGACTGACATATTTACAATACAAGGGGGAATAGAAAATAAATTGGACTAAGAAAACATAATAAAACTAGTTCAGAAGATTACAACTGTAGTCTAATAAGATATAAAGTATCTACACCATGTCATTATTTATTAGTGTAGACTTTTGGAGTAACTCAGACAAGCTAATAAGTACAGAAACATACAGACCATGCAATTTAAAATGCTTATCTTACTGGCATGTTTTCAATTTTAGGGGAAATAGGAAATATATTGGACGCCTAGCCATTAGAGGAAAACAGTTGACACTCCAAAGGAGGACCAAATCTTGTACCGCTGGAAAAGGATATGGATTCAACGAAACACATGGCCACCGCTTATTTAAGTACCAATATTGCTTCCATAAGGAAAAATGCATTATATGTCTGACCAGGTAACCATATGTCAACAACAAATGTTACACTGGTGCAGCGAAGGAAGAAAAACCAATTACTCACCGATCTGTTTAACCTCCAAATTAAAACATTGCTTCACATCCTCACTTGGCTTGCAGCCACACCTATGCCTCCCTCAAGTTATGTCCAAGAACATTGTGAACATCTAATGCTGAGCCTTTTCGACTTGAGTTCACTACAGGAAAAGAAAGCAGATGACTAAGAACCCAGTAAATTTGAGGTTTTTCAGATATCTGCTATCTTACTTTGGGGTTTTTCAAATTTTCATGTAACTAAGACATCTATGGGCATCATTCAGATAAACATGCTCCTGGACCCCTGCTTGTCAGGTGATGCCCCGCTACCATAAGGAAGTAATTTGGCTTCTAGTGGCATCTGCGCCATCTTTACCTGTAACTTTCAGATCAAGCGGTGTCGTCTCCTGGTTGAGGACCCTGTGTTGCCGCTGGATGTCAAAGGGAGGGTGGGAGGAGAGAGGGTACGTAAGGGACTGCAAAAGGTCGAAGCACCCGCTCAGTTCATCCACCGACCACAGTGCCAGGTCCATGATGTGTCAGGGAGAGAAATCCTCAGACAACCGCCAATTCAGTCATTTCAGGTACACGCTGCAATGCGCCATTGGGAGCACGGCTAGGTTGCACTACTTCCATAGATAAAGGGTCCGTATACATGCTAAAAGCTATGCATTCTTGATACACACATCTATTATGCGAACTGGTAAACAGTGGATGGAAGGCTGGAGAGAATCAAAGCATCACAAATGATACCTGAACAGGTAGACAGTTGCACAAAATACCAGGTATATTTATCGCCAGCATGAGCAACAAATTTATATAGGCATCTACTCTGGTGTGTGCATAAATTTTACAGCTATGTCAACACTAACAGGCATACAAAGGAAGAGAAGAAGCTTTAACAGTAGTAAATAGAACAGCGAGAAACTCAAACAAGAGGGGAGAGGATGATGATTAAAATGTAAGAAAAATCAAAGCTACAGTACTAACTACACTAACCGTTGCTACTCATAGTTAGGATCTGCGCAAGGATGCATCCTGTTCCACGTATACATTGCCATCGAATAGACCCCTAATAGAGCAATCTTCACATGTTCTGAACTGTTGGCCTTGATGCTCACTTGTCCAATTAGTTTGTTGTTCATATCAACATGAACTGCCATGCTTGAAGTCCTTCCCACAGAGAACTGGGAATCCAAGTTTGCAGCCATAGTCCATTCTTTATGCCACCTTACCAGGGATCCACCCAAAGCTGCAAGACCGTGACCTATGGGATAGTCTTTTTCAAGCAAGTTCGCCACCATATTCACTCCGTATGCCGTATCATCTTTCATGGACACAGCACCAGCATTTGCTATCAGTGTTAACCAATTACCAACTGAAAGCTTGTCTTCAAACTTCGCTCCTGTCACCATGGTGTTCCCCACGTAAGTCATGGACAAACCTCCAGTAGTGGAATTTTTCTTGGTATTCTTGAATTTGGTTTCCCCTCTGAGAGTGTAAGCCAGCTGGTCCATCATGGTTTGTATGTCAAAGCCTGCGAGGGTCGAAGCATACTCGCTATGCTTAGCTGATATTGAAGAATCCATATTAATGGTGAATTCTCTCTTGTCCTTGTTAACTTGGACCCACAGAGAACCTGGAAATGCATTGGCAACATCATGGCTGTATTGGAGGCTTACACCGTCGAACCCGCAATCATGATCCCATCCTTCAGGGTTGGTAACAGCACGTACAAGAAGGTTTGCTGTAGGCTCAAGACACCGGTAACGGTATACTGGATCATCAGAATCAAATGAAGATGGCAAGGCCCAATCTGGCATTAGAGATCTATCGTTGTCATACTCATCATCCGGCTGATCATTGTCCCCAGGTACATCATGATTATTGCCCTCGCTGTTCATTTCGTTTAATCTTCTGCGCTGTTCCTTCAACTGTTTCTTCTGAAGAAGCTTGGTTCTGTAGTCATACTCATCAAAATACAATTTCTGTTGATCTTTGGAGAGTTTTGCAACCTGTGATTTACTCAATGGCTTAAAGGGAGGAAGTTCATCATAGTCATATTCTTCATCATCATCAAGCAATTGATCAATATCAGCATATGGGTCCATACTCTCAAGCTTCTGTTCACTTGCACGCCTGGGGTGCTCTCTAGATTGCAACAAAGACGACAGGAAGTAAGGAAGTGGAGGCATCTGAAGACGGAGACCAAAGAGGCTTGCAGAAGCAGCACGACGGGTTGAAAGACTATCAATCTCAGCAACCATCTTCAGTGAGTAGCATAGGAGGAGGAGGAGACGCCTCCAAATAAGGCCATTAGGAAGCACCTTTTCACCCTCTGTGGTCCTCTCACAAAGGTGATGGTTCTCCACAAGAGCCACTGGATTCTCAATCCGAGGGTCATTAGTAGTCTGTCGGATGCTTTGCTGAAGCACACGAGTTCGATGAGTAATGGCCATCTCATAGTTCATTGGGGAGCCACTAGGTCCTTCAGGAGGATCTGCTGCTGAGTGAGTAAGAGTGATAATGACTTTCGGCCATATTGATAGGCCCAGCACACTCGTAATGCATCGCAATAGGGATAGGTCATTTGCACCCTGCCGTTCCGTATCGATCCGATCGACATACAACACAATGTCAGGAGGGCATTTCTTGATGTACTTCTTAACAGACTTGAGCACTTTCCTATTTGATTTTTCATCCATAACTGTATTCCCAAGTCCTGGAGTGTCAATAACACGAAATTTAACACCACCAACAACTCCAGCAATCTCCTTCACGGAACATGTTGCGGGCAGAAAAGCATTAGTATTGGATTTATCCTCGCCAAAGATGGAGTTTATGGTTGCACTCTTTCCTACCCCTGTCTTCCCAAGGACCAACACATTGCAGGAGAATTCCAAGTTATCTACTCCCTCCGCCTCAAGCTGCAAAGCCCTGTTCCAGGCATTCTCAAGCTCCGAGGAATGGTTTGCCATCCTTATGCGCCTGAAGCCTTCAACAAGACTAAGCCTATACAACACTTGTATAGGTACCTGATGTTCGGTGTCATACCCTAATCTACACACAAGACGTAAATACTTGATCCGTGCCATGTCCACTTTTATGTACAACTTCTTCTCTTCATCAGTCATTGCATTCCCGGGATCAGTAACCACATCCAGCGCAGGAGCAGAAGCCATGCTTGTCCTAGGAACGCTGACCACGGTAGGAGACGGTTGCCCAGAATCAGAGCTTTCAACTGGAAAGACCTTGGCCTTGCCTTGTCCAGGTAAACTGTTTGCCGCCCTCAGAAGCTCAGCTAAAGCTGCATAATCAAAAAGCTCAATCTCCTTTCCACTCAACTCCTCCTCTTCATAATCATCATCACTCACCTGATCCTCATCTGAATCATCCAAACCAAAGCGTGTGCCCTTGGAAGCAGGCACATTGTCCTCCATTTCTTTTTCAGGAAATTCCAGAGCATCGTTAGTCCCAAGGATGGATGCAGCATCATCAAAATCTTCGCAGTGACCATGAGATTCCCCGTCTACCTTACTATAACCATCAGCATACAAATGTGTGCCATCAACATTGGTATGAACCTCCGCAAGCTCAACTGTGGCATCTCTTGTGGCAACACGTTCAGGACTGGCGTCTTCAACATGTGTAACAACTTCATGCTCAGGCAAGTTATCTTTTGCATCAGAGTCAGCATTGCAAAGTTCAGGACCAGTATCTTCTGCTTCTGTAGAATTCACCACATGAGGCAATTCAGCAACCTCATGCTTGGATGTGGTATCTTTTGCATCGGATTCGTCGTTGAGAAGTCTTTCAAAAGCAGCATGTTCCTCCTCTGTAGAATTCACTCCAGGAGCAAATTCCACAACCTCCTGCTCAGACCCTCCAGCATTCCCCTCTGAAACATCCACAATGGGTACGCCACTACCATCGACGCCCCCAGCATCACCAACGGAACGGTCGGGCGCCACATCGTCGACAGCCTCAGCACCAACATCCTCATCTCCCTGTTTACTACCCTTCATCACAGAATTATCCGATAGATTTACGAAATCACCAAACGCAGAGCCTTGGCCGTCATCCAGCACGCTCACGGAGCTGAGGAAGCTCCCATCCAGCGAGCCCACGGTGGCCCTATCACCCGCGGCGACAACGGCGCCGCCATAATCCTCCTCCAGTCCGCTCCCGGCGCCGGCATCGAACACGTCGCCGGCGGCGCTCCTGGCGGCCGAGAAGGCCTCTTCGGACGAACCCTCCGCCGCGCCGAAGTACTCGCTCTCCCCGGGCGCGGAGGGCGCCTCGTCGCCGGAGGAGATCGGACCTTCGTCACCGTCGGAGGGGGACGGCGGCGGGGGCACCCTGGCGACGCGGAAGAAGCCGGGGGAGACCTCCTCGAGGACCTCGTCCCCGAAGTCGGCGGCGTCGTCGTACAGGTCGCCCTCGCTCTCGTCGTCGTCCGTGGCCGAGGACGAGAGCTGCGCGGCCACCCGCGGGGCGGCGCCGAGGGCGGCGGCGGGCGGGCGCGGGCGCGGGGCCGCCGCGGCGAGGGGCGAGGGGGAGCGGGAGGGGGAGTACCCGCCCGAGGAGGCGTACTCGTCGCTGTCGCCGTCGTCGTCGTCGAAGGAGGTGAGCGGCGCGCGGATGAGGAGCGCCATGCCGCGGGCGTGCGGGCGACGCGGTGGGCGGAGCCGGAGGCGGCGAGTCCTAGTACTACTTGGCTAGAGTAAAATAAAATCTGGGTTCGGACGGCGTGTGGCTCCGGGAATTTTTTAGTTGTTTTCTTGTGTGGAGTTGGTGTCCGGGAGTAGAGGAGGACCGGAATCGGTCGGGTTGGTGAGATCTCAGCCGCAAGATGCAACGGGTGGACGGATGGGTTTTGTTAGGGTTAGCAACTTTGGATCCTTCCTCTCCGCTCTACATCTACGAGGGTTTGGAGTTGGACTCTTTCTGAATATAATTTCTGGGGTTTAGGTTTCTTTGGATTTTCCAGTATTGGATTGTTTATTTATTGTGATTGTGGCCATAGGACTTGTGGTGTCCTCTGATTTATTTATCATCTTGTTTTTCCTGGTGCTCTTCGAGAGGATGTAAGGGCAACTCCAACTGGCCTATCCAAAACAAACACCAAACATGCTCGCAAATGTGGACCGACGCCATAGTTTATGCAAAACAGACAAATATATGCAAGGATAAAGGATGATCAAACTTTAGCAAAAAAAAAAAGGATGATCAAACTTTATTTTTGTTTCTTCTCAAACCAATCCCTTTTTGTTAGGTCCATTATGCTTAGAGCATGAGCTCCACCTTATTTTACTTAATCTTCATTTTCTTGGCTATTGACCGGGTATTGGACTCATCAATGCCGAGCTAATTTTTTTGAAATTCAAAGAAGTTCTTCACCGCCTCCTCTTTCTCCCTCTTCTCTCTCTCTCTCTCTCTCTCTCTCTCTCTCTCCCTTCTTCTCACTTGACACCTCCTTTGCGGGTATGAACCCCTTCGATGTCTCTTACAATATGATTGCCGAAGAATCACACCTTGCATCTAGCTTGGAGTAGGCCCTTCCTCGTGGCCTCTTATCACTCGGGGTGCCCTCCTCAAGGTTGATGATGGATGAGTCGGGCCACTTTTTTTTTTTTTGCTTGAGAAGAATCATTGCCCCCACCTCTTTTGTGTGAAGCATAGAGGTGTTTCCACTTGGGACAATCCTTGATCTCCATCCAATAATTAGTTAAGGTAAATGATTGCCCCCATGTTCAGCCTTGAATGTTTATGAATCCTGAAACACCAAGTCTTTGACGCCAATGCCACTCACAAGCCCGCCCTTGCCGTGTTCATAAGAATTTCCGCCTAGATAAAAACCCACCTATTCTGAATTGACAATTCATTCGGGACAATCTCAAATTTATGGGGCTCATATTTCCTTTGTTAGTGTAAGTACTTCCTAACCATCTTCTGATATGCTCATGTTTTTTGCTCGGCTCCACAAATTGGATTTGTCCCATTTCCATCCATGTCTCGCAAAGCATCTTGTCCTCCTCCTCCTCCGTGTATGTGTCGGTCCTCTTGCTTACTCGTCTTGTTTGTGCCCGGTCTTGTTGAGTGAGTTCATCGTCAAACAATGGTTCACCCTCAATGTTGACCCTCTCTTGTTGGGAATCTTATCTTGTTGAGTATCTTGGCCACCTTCATTGATCATGTCCGCTATGAGACAATCATCATCATCGAAGTATAGGCACTGTCGTCATCAACATTTGACCGAACACGTTGCAGACATCAGGGGAAGCTGTCCGGGGAGGGCACCCGCACGGGACTCCTCAGCAAGTACAGGATTTGCTGACACTACCTATCGGTAAATCTGGAGCTTGATAGCTACGTTGCGACAAACAGGACTAGATAGTCTATTTGTTGGCAAAGGTCTGTGGAGACAGTATGTCTGTCAGCATAGGCCATATTTGCTAATACACACGAGCGTTAGTTATAGTGTGAGGTGTGGTGTAGTGAATGGCCACTACGGGGAGGATCGACACGGAATCGCCCACTTCAGGCGAGCCATCATGGGGGGATGTGGAGAATCAAGACGAAGTCGGGGCTGCTCCAAGTAAGTACATGTGTGTCGACGGTGATGATGAAAGGTTGGGTATCTTAGGAAGCTTGGGCGGGTGGTTCGTGGACGAGCTCGAGCTTGGTATCGTATTGGTTCACATGGCTATGGCTAGGAGGTAGCCGAGCATGAGAAGAGCTTGATGAGAAAATTTGTCGACGATGGTGTCGACGATGGCGTCGGTGCTAGCGTGGTGCTGAATAGTGGCCGCTTGTTCCAAGACCAGAGACCAAGCAGTGGTAGCTTCGGTTTCTATGTCCCGGGCATTCTTCTTGACCCTTCGGGCCTTCCGCTTGTTGCTCTTGATGGATGTTTACTAGAGGCGAGCTCTAGATCTTTCCCCGGCTCCACCAGGGGCACAACATCGGGGGGGGGGGGGGGGGGGGGGAGGGAGCTGTTGTGGCTGCGTCGGACATGATGAATTTCTAGGTCAACTGTGGTAGGTTATTTGGTTGGGAGAGGCTGGAGTGGAATGATGTGTCGCACGGGTCGGCCAAGGGAGGACACTTCAGGCGTCTGCGGCGTGTTGGGCTGGAAATGTGTTCAAACGGACACCAAAATAGACGGCGGGTCATTTGCATCACCGCGTTGTGTCGTGTGCTCTATCTGCACGGACATAAATGGACGCGGGAGACGAATACGATCTTGGAATTGCCCTGATGTACGTGTAAAGTCCTGATTTGGTGTTTTTCTTGTGGTAGAAAATAGACCACATGACCGGCTTGAATTTAGGGTGTTCTCCGTGCCTCTTGTCCCTCGGTACTCAAATAAGTGTACTTCTGGTCTTTGTCTTTAAGTCAAAAAATAACTTTGACCAACTTTATAGAAATTAGTACTTATATGTTATGAAAACGGTATATTATGAAACTACATTACAAAGCCAATCGATTGATACTAATTTAATGTCATAATTATTGTTACGTTTCCCTATAAAATTGATCAAAGTTAAAAAACTTTGCTTTAACAGAAAGGTTAAAAGTACACTTATTTGAGAACGGAGTGCGTAGTGGCTTATTCACTCCCGTAGTGTCTACAAGTTAATTAATGTCCAAGTTATCTTATACAAACTCAAAATAAAGTCTTAGTTGTTCCTCAACTTTTAGTAAAGATATTGTTTCAAGTTAACCGCAAATCGATTAGTACACGTATCAGATATTCAATGTTGGCCCTAATGCGAATCGCAAGAGTGAGAGAGTGCGAGAGAGGAGAGCACCGGGAGAGAGTGTGAAGGGGAGGTGTGTTTGTGTGGACTACAATGTTTGCCTCAATTTTTACTTCTCTATTCCTCCTTTTAAATAGCCGGTCGGGGCAAGCTGTTTACAAGAGTCATCTATCCCGTCACATCCGACTTGACGTGACGGGTCCTACACTATGTCATGTCATACCGCCACTGTTGACGACATCATGACACGAGTTTACTGTGGATGACGCCACAGACTCATCTACACTATAGGTGACGTCTAGCACGTCCTATCTACCTACTCCGTACTATCTGTACGGTGCACCTGGCGGACCAGAAGACAATTTGAGTCCCGGTTACTACTACTATCGTGTCAGAACAGACTCCGACTCGACCCGGGACACTCCTCGAGTCGGCATACTTGCCCGGGTCCCTCGGACCCGACAAACCGTCGACTCCTCCGAGTCTTCCCAGAACACAAGCCTTTTCCAACAATCACTCTCTAGGCTTGAGTTCCGGCGACACCTACACCATGCCGATCCTTGAGCACAACTCCGCCAGGCGGACTCGTCCAAGTGGCTTGGTCAGCATGTCCGCGAGTTGATGTTCGGTGGGCACGAACTCCAACTCGATCTTCTTCGCCTCCACGCAGTCTCGAATAAAGTGGTACTTCAGCTCGATGTGTTTTGAGCACTCGTGCAAGACGGGATTCTTGACGAGCGCGATTGCTGACTTGTTGTTAACCTTGAGCACCACCTGCTCAGCCTCGCCGCTACTGAACTCGACCAGCAGCCGAGCAAGCCAGATCCCCTGGCAAGCAGTCGTGGCAGCAGCCACGTACTCAGACTCGCAGCTTGAGAGAGCCATGACCGACTGCTTCTGGGACTGTCAGGTCACTGGGCTGCTCCCTGGAAAGAACAACATGCCAGACGTACTCTTGCGTGAGTCGATGTCCCCACCCAAGTCGTTGTCGCTGTAGCCGACTAGGCGTGGTGGACCTGCACCTCTGCCATACCTACATCCAAGTCGAGGCGACCCGGCGATGTAGCGTAGGATGTGCTTCACGGCCTCCAGATGCTCTTGAGTTGGCGCCACCATGAAGCAAGACACGAACCCGACTGCGAAGGTCAGATCCAGTCGAGTGTGCACCAAGTACCGGAGGCTCCCGACGATGCTCCGGTACACGGTCGCATCTGTCGGTGGAGCCGTGTTGTTCTTGGACAGCTTGAAGCGTGGCTCCATGGGCACCTGGCAGGGGTTGTACCCGGCCATCCCTGCCTTCTTCAGCAGCTTCTGGGCATAGGACGCATGCGAGATGTCGATCCCGCTTGGCCCTTGTCGGACCTCAATGCCGAGGTAGTAGCTCAGCACCCCGAGGTCGGACATCTGGAATAGGCTCTGCATCTCCAGCTTGAACTTGTCGATGTCGCTGGAGTCGGAGCCCGTGATCACCAAGTCATCGACGTAGACTCCGACGAGGAGTAGAGTCAGCGTCGCGCCCCGTGCGTACATGCCATGCTCCGACTCGCACCTGGTGAATTCGAGCTTGATGAGGCATGCGTCGAGCTTGGTGTTCCATGCCCTTGGCGCCTGCTTGAGGCCGTAGAGCGCCTTGTTGAGTCGGAGCACCAGATGCTCCTTTCCCTTTGCAGCCAAGCCGGCTGGCTGCTGCACGTACACCTCTTCCTCCAACTCGCCGTTGAGAAAGGCTGACTTGACGTCCATGTGATGAACGTCCCAACCCGAGTCTGCGGCCACAGCCAGCAGGAGTCGGGCCACGGGAGCGAAGACCTCGTCGTAGTCGACCCCGTGCCTCTGCACATAGCCCTTCGCCACCAGGCGAGCTTTGTGCTTAAGGACCTCGCCATGCGCGTCCTTCTTCACCTTGTAGACCCACTTCAGGCCGATCGCGCGGTCACCTGGTGGTAAGGTGGTGAGCCGCCAAGTCGAGTTGGAATCGATGGCCTCGAGCTCCTCCTGCATCGCACGCCTCCAGCTGGCGTCCAACTTTGCCTCATCGAACGAGCCAGGCTCTTCGGAGGCGAGTAAGTGGAGCTACGGCCTCAGCTGGCGTCGACAAGGCGCTCTACGGCCTCAAGCATGCTCCTGAGCCGGACCTGCGTCGAGCATGTTCTGCAGAGTGCGGAACCAGTGCTCGAGCTCAGTGTCGTCTTCTACATCAAGCATACTTGCATACCTGTCGGGTACCCTGGTGTTGTTGGAGAACCGGCTGGGGGCAACTCACTCTCGTCTCCTGGAGTCAAGGAAGTTGAACCTGGAGAAGGCGGTGAGTCGGGTCCAGGACCTCCACTCCCTTCCCCTGGAGTCGGCTATGTCTCGAACACCATGTGCTCGACCGTGAAGGAGTCGGCTCCAAACGTGTTCACCGGAGAGTCCGGCGAACTCCAGTCCCAACGCGCGTTCTCATTGAACACCACGTCGCGGGTGATGGCGACTCGGCCTGTAGCCGGGTCGTAGGCCCGATAACCCTTCGTGCCGGGTTCATACCCAACGAAGATCATCGGCTTGCTGCGATCGTCGAGTTTCTTTAGCCCGGGTCACGTCTCTCTGACATGCACCATGCACCCGAACATGCACATGTAGTGCACATCCGGCTTGCGGCCATGACAGGCCTCGAACTGCGTCATGCCATCCATGCTCTTGGTCGGCGACCTGTTCAAGATGAACACGGCTGTCGACACTGCCTCACCCCAGAACTCGCCGGGGACTCTCTTGGCCTTCAGCAGACTGCGGGCTATGCCCACAATCGTCTGGTTGCGTCGCTCCACGACGCCGTTCTGCTGCGGGGAGTAAGGAGCCGTCAGGTGACGCTCCACTCCGAGCTCCGCGCAGTATGCCGTGAAGGAGCCAGAGGTGAACTCGCCTCCGCGATCCGTCCTCAGCGTGCGCAGCTTGCAGCCGGACTCCGACTCGGCTTCCGCCTGGAGTCGGATGATGGCAGTTGCGGCCTCGTCCTTCGTCGCAAGAAGGGCGAGCCACATGTACCGCGTCAGGTCGTAAACAAGTAAAAGGAAGTACCTCTTGCCGTTTGGAGTTGGCAGGGTGATCGGCCCGCAGAGTCACCATGGACCAGCTCGAGTCGCTCCTTTGCCCGGAACTTCGCCTGCTTGGCGAAGGAGGCTCGCCGCTGCTTCCCTGCTAGGCAGGCATCACAGAGCTGGTTCACATGCTCCACCAGAGGGAGGCCACTCACCATGCCGCCTTTCACGAGTCGGCGCAGGCTGTCGAAGTTGAGGCGCCCGAGTCGAGGTACCAGACGCCCTCCTTGGCGTCCCCTCCTTGCGCCAGGTTGACCTGCACCTTCTCCTTCAGCAGGAAGAGGCCCAACTCCATGCGAGTCGACAGGACCGACTCCTCCTGAGTCGCCTTCTTCGGCTCCTCTGAGCCGGCATGTCCCACTCCGCGACCCAATGGATCCGCAAGTGCTCCTTCGGAGGAGTCGACACTCCCTCCGACTTTGCCACCGGTCGAGACAAGGGTGCCGCCTCTGATGCGCCCGACTCCGCCTGAGTCGACGCTGGGAGTTGTGGGCCAGATGCCACGGTGCACGCCTGCATCATGAGCAGCGTGTCGTCGTTGTCGCCTCTACCATGCACGAGGTGGGCCGCCCTCGCGCTCTTCTTGCGCAGTCGCCCAGTGGCCGACGACTCCGTAGTACCGACACGAGTCCTTCGTGTCGTGGTTCCCGGTGCCTCTCGCACCCGGGTTGCCCTTGCCACATCCGCGCGGCTTGCCGTCGCCGCGTCCGGCTTGGCTGGACGATGAGCCCCCATCTCGTAGCTTCATCCGCGCAAACCACTCCTCTTAAGAGAGAAGTAGCTTGCCGGCTTGCTTGATCACCGGCTCCTCCAGCTCGTAGCGCTCCTCAGCCGCCTTGAGCCGGCCGATGAGCTCTTCGATGGAGAGCGTGTCGAGGTCGAGCAAAGTCTCGATGGAGCATGCCATCTGCGAGAACTTCTTGGGCACAACGGAGAGAAACTAACGAACGACCTCCGGCTCGCCGACGGTGACTCCAAGTACGCCGAGTTGTGACATGAGGGACGACAGGCGCATGCCGAAGTCGTCGATGTACTCGCCGTCCGCGAACTTGATGCACTAGAGATGCTTCTTCAGCGTCGTTGCCTTCACGTCACGCACCCGGGTCACCCCGAGCCGCATCGTCTTCACCGTGTCCCAAACTTCCTTCGTCGTCTTCTTGGCGGCGAGGGTGGAGATCATCTCCGACGAGATGGAGCGCAGCAGATACTCCATCGTTGCGCGGTCCGTCTCGCGCTCCGGCGTCCCGTCGCTGATGGCGATTAGACTTGGCGCGCCTCCAACATGACCTGCATAAGGAGGGCCCAGTCCGCGTAGTTCGTTGGAGTACCACCGAGCTTTCGCCAGCCTTCTGATCCTCCTCCGCGAGCTTGCCCGCCCCGGGGATGAGCGCGCCCGTATCTGGTGCCATCTCCGGCGAGTTCTCAAACTCACAAGGCTCTGATACCAATTGTTGGCCCTAATGCGAATCGCATGAGTGAGAGAGAGTGAGATAGGAGAGCACCGGGAGAGAGTGTGAAGGGGAGGTGTGTTTGTGTGGACTACAATTTTGCCTTAATTTTCTCTTCTCTATTCCTCCCTTTAAATAGCCGGCCGGAGCAAGCCGTTTACAAGAGTCAACTATCCCGTCACATCCGACTTGACATGGCGGGTCCTACACTACGTCATGACATACCGCCACTATTGACGACGTCATGACACGAGTTTACTGTGGATGACGCCACAGAATCGTCTACACTATAGGTGACGTCTAGCACGTCCTATCTACCTACTTTGTACCATCTATACAGTGCACCTGGCGGACCCGAAGACAATTCGAGTCCCGGTTACTACTACTATCGAGTCAGAACAGACTCCGACTCGACGACTCGACCCGGGACACTCTCGAGTCGGCATATTTGCCCGGGTCCCTCGGACCCGACAAACCGTCGATTCCTCCGGGTCTTCCCAGAACATGACCCTATTTCAACATTCAAATGTGCCCGGTATATACAATCTAGCGATCGATCCACCAACAGATCGTACGGTCAGCTATGACGACGGGTGCGAGCTTGCCCTCCGGCTGCGTTCTGGACCGCCGCGTGCGGGTGGACGGGGAAGAAGACGACGAGGATGACCTCATCGCCCGCCAGCACCCTTTCTCGATCCTCCTCGAAACAGGCCAGAGCCCCGCTTTATAAATAAAGCAACCACAACCATACACCGAGTTTGAACGCACAAACACGCTGGGGCAGCAGCACAAGACATGCCCAACAAAAAAGAAAGAAAAGAAAACGATAACTCTCAAGACAGCGAGAGGCCGTCGGCGAAGCAAGAAACCAGCTTCCCTCCACTGCGCCCACCGAAGTTGTCCCACCACCATGCTTCATGACCCACAAATCAGGAGTACCAAGGCAGCACCTCCAAGGAGGAATGCGACGTCGAGGCGACGCTACTGCCCGGACCAGCAAGCTAGTCCTAGGGTTTCCCCCGGTACTCAGGGGGGGAGTGAAGAGGAGGTTACCCCGACGCCCTCAAAGGAGGTTGACGACGCCCGCAAGCGCCGCCGCGTTGGTGCCGGACATGCCAGCAGGGATTTCTCCCGATCCTCCGGTACTCTCCCCCACCGATATGTGGGTACATGAGCCTTCGAGGGCGCCGTGCATCGACGAGGAGGACGACGACAGTCGTAGGACGGCTCTGTGTAGGTGCGAAGACCAGCCGAGCTCGGACCCGAATGGGCCCGTAAAGCCGCCTCCAGACCTAGGCCCGCCTGGCCCTAGTCCGGCGTGCACACCCATGGTCATCGACGCCACACACGTCGCCGCCTAACCATCCCGCCTCCTCACCGCCTATGCACGGCCGCCGACTCACCGGTAGACCAGAGATGGTCGGCCTGTGACCCGGCACCCCGCCACCTAGCAGCACCATCCACCACCGTGCGCGCCCACCGCCACCGGCACCGTGGAGCCACCGCCATCAGAGCCGCCGGACCCGGGCCCGCCTGGCCCAGATCTGGCCGCACCACGAGCCCGCCCAGGCCGCCGCCGCCCCGCGGACCACACGTCCGCAGCGCCGCCGCCGAGCCCTGGAACCACCTCTACCATCCTTCACCGCGCGAGCTCTGCCGGATCCGGGCCCGCCTGGCCCAGATCTGGCCGCACCACGCCCGCCCAGCCCTGGGTCGGCCGCACCGAGCCCAGGAGCCAGAGATCCCCGCCGCCAGGACGTCCGCCGTCCACCCGCGCCACCATGCTCCGCCTGCCGAGAGCCACCACCGCCCGAGACGCCGGCCTACCACCAGCCCGCGTGGCCCCCCATCTCGCGCGCCGAGCCGGGACG
Organism: Puccinellia tenuiflora; assembly: GCA_012064385.1. Classification (NCBI taxonomy): domain Eukaryota; kingdom Viridiplantae; phylum Streptophyta; class Magnoliopsida; order Poales; family Poaceae; genus Puccinellia; species Puccinellia tenuiflora. The sequence goes on from QRDG01001271.1 coordinate 329,994, forward strand.
AGACGCCGAACGCCTCGCCGTCCCCTTCCTCAGCAGCCGCGACGTTTCATCCGCGACCACCTCCGGAGACGGCGAGGGGGAGAGGGAGGGGGGAGGGGTGCGGCGGCGGAGGCGCGGGATCGCCCTCGCGGTCGCCTGGAGGAGGGCGACCCGAGGGCGGCTGTTAGAGCCGGCGAGCAATGGACTTGGAGGACGTCCGTCTCTTCGATAAGATCAACCCTTTCTCGATCCTGAGATGCGTCGACAAGCAGGCGCTCGGGTTCCCCGTGCAGGAGGCATAGGAGGCCAACGAGGCGGTCCGGAGCCTAGATCTCGGCGCGCACCTCGCCGGCGAGCCGCCAGGTCTCTCTTGCCTGGTCCTCCGAGGAGGCAGCCCGTGCACCAGCAGCATCAGCGTCGTCGGTAGGAATGTGATGGTCTTCGTTACGACCCTGCACAGCCTCAACCGGGTCGTCTATCTTGTCTACGACGCCGTCGCGCACCGGATCCCTCCGCGTGATCCCCCTGCTGCGAGACTTCTCGTCAAGGGTCGCCCTTACCACCAGCACGATGCCATGGCGGCGGCGAGTACGCGTTGGCCCTTACGGGGAAGCTGGCCGTCACGGACGAAGACGGCGGAAGGATGATGCGGGAGCAAGATTCTATCTTCCTGTGGAGTCCTTCCTCGTCGTCGCGGCCGTGGTCCGAGGCAAAGAAGGCCAGGATTCCATACGACGTCGACGAGACGGTGTACCGGGCCGACGAGGTGTTCTCGCTCGACGGACACGGCTACTGGGCCGACCTCCTGTGTGGCGTCATGCACTGCAGCTGCGACGCCCTCTTCGACGACAACTGCGGTGACAACGTGGTGGAGTTCGGCTTCATCCACCTGCCCGTCGAGCCGGGAGGCCACCACCGCATACCGGACCATGGGCGTTGTCCAGGACTCCGTCATCAGGTTCGTCTCCATCAGCTAGCGGCTTCCTCGAGCAGGTCGAGCTCAAGGAGCGCAGCGCACTGTGACCGTTTGGAGGCTGCTGGGCAACGGCGACATGCATGGGGTGGGAGAAGGAGCAGGAGCTCCGGCTGGAGTCCCTGAGCAGGAGCAGGTCCTTTTTCGCAAAAACAAAGTTCTCCATTAAGATTCAAATGCGGGTATCTTTATACATGTACGATGGGCCTACCATCACAATTCATAAACCCAGCCTTGATTTGGCAGACCAAAGCGAGTCGTAAAAACAGGTCGAGTCACAGCAGCTAGCTGCATGTTCCTTGCACAGAAGCCCAATGCCTCAAGGCGGCGAATGCATATTTACAAGAGACGTTACCTACCGGAGTCCCGTCAGCCAATGAACGTCCTCCACCTGCATCTGGATCTGGAGACAGTCCTCATGTATTCCTCACATATATGCAATACGCCACAGTTTCCCAATGTATTCGCCAGGCGGGTCCGGCCGTCAAATCCCCGTAATTTTTTTGAAAGGTAAAATCCTGACAGCTGCTAAAGAATATTAGAGCATTCTTATCAATTCCAAATAGCATTATTTGGTACAGTTATACAGATCGTCCATCCATTTGTATTTTCAACAGAAAATATTAAATCCAAAAAAGATTGCGGTCCAAACGAACAATCCATCAGGAAATTAAACCGATAAGCATAAATCAATCTACATCAAAAGTTGCTGGAAGGTGAAAGATGCCGCGTATTGTGTACGTACCTGGGAATCAAATACAAAGATTCCCTCGTATATGCGCAGTGCCGCAGTCTCCAAATGACCAGATGCAAAGTGGAAAATGTAGACGCGGATCTAAGGGCGTGTTCGGCAACTCCCCAGCTTCCAGCTTCCCGTTGGAGCAGGTCGGAGCAGTGCCGAAGAACACACGAACTCCGCGGAGCCAGCTCTGGGAAGCTGGGCGTTTTCCACGTACAAATTGTGGAGCAGGTATTCTGGCGATCCGCGGAGCAGCCCACCGCGGAGCAGCAAAAAATTACAGAGCTATGTCACCGCCTAGTCAAAGAAAACGGTTCGATCCTATCTCGCATTTCCCCTTTCCTCCCGAATCGCTCTTGTCCCTTTCTCTGCTAGCTCCCGTCTAGTGACCTAGCCGTCGCCCGCGCGCACACACACTTCTCCGGCCGCCGCCCGTGCAAGGAAACTCTCCCGTCCCCGTGCCCTAGCCGCCGCCCGTGCGAGGAAACACAGGGGCTCGCCGCCGCCACACTCGCCCCTCGCAGGAGCACACGCCACGGCCGCCCACTGCTAGATCGAGTCGTCGTCAAGATCCAGCCCGGTCGCCTCGGCCACCATCCCTATCCGAACACCTCCACGCGCGCCTGCGGAGCCACCAGACGCCGCCGGAATCTAGTTCGCTGCCACACTCCTCCAGCTCCCTTCGTCAACGACAGCAGCGGCCGGCCTTCTCCGTCAACGGCAGCAGCGGCCGGCCTTCTCTGTCAAGCAGCAGCAGACTGCCATTCGTCAACCGAACAGTCCCACAGGCTGGGCCAAAACACGAAAAACAGGCCGTAATGCCTCCACCCCAGCAGGCCAGCCTAGCCAGAATGGGCTGGCAGCCCAACGGAATGGTGGAGCGGTGCCGAACGTTTTCTGCTCCAACAACGGAGCGAAATTTGCCCCAGGAAGCTGGATCGAAGGATTTTCCTGAAGCTGGAGGGCTTCCGAACACGCCCTAAAGCACCCATCAACGGTAGAAACCCTGCCGGTAGGTAGCGTCTCCTGTAAAATTTCCGGGTTGGCCTCAAGGCCCACACCACGCTGGTAACCTGGGCACGTGCGCCCAGCAGAACGAAGTTGCCCATCGATACTTGTTTATTTGACACTGGAAACACACTCACGCCTGAGGCGATCGGCAGCGAAGCCCGGGCAAGCGCCCGGGCAACATGGACGTTGCGTCCGCCCACTAGTAGAAAAATGGCCTTTGATCCTGGGCAGTAAGGGTCTTTAGTCTCGGTTGTGCAATCGGGACTAAATCCCCCTCCCCCTAGTCCCGGTTGTGTTATGAACCGGAACTAAATGGGCTCCACATGGCCGCTGTCGAGCGCCCGGGCTGGAGGACCTTTAGTCCCAGTTGGTAATACCAACCCGGATTAAATACCTATTTTTTCAAAAAAAAAATTGAATTTTTTCGAATTTTTTTCGATATTTCGAATCTTGGAATTATTTGTCAGTTTAATCTCGAATCACCCCTAATCTCAAAATCTCGACTCACTCCTAATCCCAAGTCAAAGTGCAACTCGTGGTCAAACTTCCCGGTATGTCACCCATTCCCACACTGCTCCACCCCCCGCATGCTTAACTTTTGAGTTCCTTCCCAATTAGCTTCCAAGATTGCACTGATAACATTTTGATAATACTATGCTATCAATCTTATTATCCCCTAGTCTTTGATGTCACATGATATTATTTTTTGAATTCCAAACCTATATTAACATAAACAACAATGATTAAGTAATAATAATCTTTATATAGAAATCAATTATTAATTCCAAAAAATAAAAAATAAAATTAATTTGAATTTCCGGCAAAAACTGAAATCTTCCTGCTTTCATAGTTCCCTTTGGATTTTGAAAATCTAAAAAAATCCCAAACGGCCTTTGGCTGTCTCGAGCGGATTTAGATTATAATATATTTTTAATAGAAATTCACATTAATTCATAAATTCAAAATAAATCAATATAAATGTGTGGATTATAAATATTACCTTATTTTCTATATAAATTCATATAAAAATGGATTTATATGAATCTATATAAAAATAGGGTAATATTCATATATTAGGTTTATATGAATTTATATATGAAATAGGGTAATATTTATATATTAGGATTTATATGAATTTATATAAAAAATAGGTTAATATTCATATATTATGATATATTTGGCGCTGAACGTTTTGATATATTACACAATTTTTTCCGAGTTCGTACGTAAAGTAAAAGTTATTGCCATTTTATCGAGAAATCATTTTTTTGAAAAAAAAAATCAAAAGTCAAACTTTTCAATTTTCCTAAAAGTAGGTTGCGTGAGGTACAGGCATGTCAAAGGATTTTAAAATTTGAAGTTTTTATCATTTTTGTTTATTCGTTTTGGACGTTTTTTTTATGCGGGGACAATTAAAATTCTGATTTTTTCCCAAAAAAATTTAGTCCGGGTTGGTGTCTAAAGGTGCCACAAACTTTAATCCCGGTTGGTATCTCCAACCGGGGCTAAAGATCCTGTTTGAACCGGGACTAAAGCTGGCTGGCCGCCCTAGCTGTTTAAACGGAACTAATGCTACATTAGTCCCGGGTCCAAACACAGCTGGGACTAAAGCTCCGGACGCAAAACCTTTTTTCTACTAATGATACGAAGGGTTCGGCGACATGTCCAAGGACCTGACGCCCATGTACGCGTAACGGAGGACGAGGGCGCCGTCTCCTTGGCGCTCGGCCAGTACTATGAAAACCGGAGGAAGAGGAAGTTCGTCCCGACCGGTGCGAGTTACCTGGTCGGCGTTGACATGCGCCGCCAGATCCTCAGTCCCACGCGTTGGACCGGAGTCAGCATACTAGCAAGGATCGCATTGGGCAGATGTCCTGTCACTCTTAGCTGCATTTATCTGGCTCCATTGCTTTCTCCACTGGTTTTTTGGACAAGCATCCTACCCTACCAACATGGCAAACGTTGCTTTTCTGTCTCCCTCTTTTATCTCGGTCCATTTCTTTTCTCCAGCTTCGATGTCGTCGTTCTACTTGCTCTACTTCACACAGAACAGCTCAATGTGACATGATAAGTCAGCGCTCACAATGCGTGTCATTTGCTTTTTGTGTGGGTACTCATCTGTAGGCGTGTCTTTCTCTGAACAATTCAGAGTTTGGACTAACCAGGCCATTCAAACAAGGACCGTGCTAATAAGGGCATGTAAGCAACCAGAGCATATATTATTCAAGTTCTATCGATCTTGCCTTTTCAGTATCTATTTCTCTGTTTTTCCTATATTATTCAAGTTCATTTTTTGCATTTCATACATAGTACCACTTGGGGAAGTGGTAAATGTTAGTTACAGAATTACAGAAGGCTGTGGGAAGTGAGCTCAGGGTTTAGCCACTTGATCAGTTTGAGCAAAGGAAGAAATAAGGTCGGCACGGTGCCAATGGCTCAAAGGAAACATACCAACATCATAGATAACCAGCACTTAACAGAAAATTATGTTGGAAAGACAGATTTACCACTATTTGGATAACCTAGTCCTAAGTAAGTTTGAATGAAGGCATGCATAGTGACCTATAGAAATGACTTTCCACACTTCATCGGATATATTTATCTAAACCATGGAACGAAGTAGGTTTTTCCCTATGCAACATCAGTAACCCCGCTGTACGTAACTAAAACTCACTGAATAAATAGGACATAGAAAGGTTAATTTTCTGACATTTTCAGTCGAACTGTGTTTACTTTCATAGGAAACAAAACGAAATATATAAATGATGATATATTAGTTTGAAGCTGGAACTTCCAAAGCATAATATTGAGTTCCTGACTACAGTCTATTAACCAACCATCCTCACTCCTCACAACATAAGCCTTAATTCTGATTTGTCGTGTGAACAGTGAGAAAAACAAAATGAAATACGAAGTAATCTACAATGTGTAAAAACAACAGAAGATGTGAGGTTATAGCTACCAAGTTAATATATATCTTGTGAGATGAGATTCATTTGACATAAATTCAGCAAGTTTGGTACCATAGTCTTGCAGAACAACCTTTACTCCTTTAGTCCTTCGATAGTAATTGTCCTGCCTAATCAACGCCCAGATGCTTGAGCGTTTCTCTCTGAAGACCACAATCTCACGCTCTCTGTAGTAATATGAGCACAGCAGAAGAACTGAAAATATTTATCATGATACGCAGGCCGATACTAAGCAAGAAGGAAAAAGAGCCAGAAGTCCCAAGAGTCGAAATAGGCGTGCTCGTTAGAGTGCAAGCAAAATAATCAGATCCATATTTCAAGTATATTTCTTCAGGGCTTCAGGCTGACTCCTATTTAGTTTTTGAAAATGTTTCACTCAAGCAGTAACTCTATTGTGTATTCGGTACAATAGATAATTGTTTTGTATAACCCTATATATTAGGGTGATCATTTCACATGTCAACGAAAAGATATTCTGAATGTAGATAGCAGCATAACACAATAGTACTCCACTATCCAAAGCTAGAAAAAAGTACACCAAATAGTTCGGAAAAAATATGGCGATATGGTTTCTGCGGCTGCTTGTGACACCGTCCACGCTGAAACAATTGCGACGCAGAATGCTGCATGCATTTGGGAACACACTAAGGGTGTGTTTGGTAGGCTGCTTCCACTCAGATTTTCTCAAACGGACCGGCATGTGGCTGTTTGGTAGCTCGTTTCAGCCTCCTCAGCCCTGCCCACCTCGCACCGAAAAGGCCTCTCAGCCATGCCGAGGAGAGAAGCAGAAATCGAGCTTCGCTCCTCAGCCTGGCTGAACTCATACGGGAAAAATCCCACGCGTGGGTCCCACCAGTGCGTCGCGTTGCCAGCCCCGTCGAAATTTCTCCTCATTTTCCCCCCGATAGGCTCTCGTTCGTCCTCGCTCGCGTCCGTCCCGTTGCCTCCTCCTCGCGCCGCCACGAAGACGAGCCCAGCCACCACCGCCGCCTGCTCCTCCTCCTGCCGCCACGGACGAAGACCATCGCCGCCTCCTCGCGCCGCGTCCTTCCGACAACGAGCCGCCGCATCCTCCGGCCAGCTCCTCCTCAGGACCGCCACATTTACTCCGGCCGACCACCTCCTCCTCGGCGGACCTCTTCCACCGGCCGAGCTCGTCCTTCTCCGGCCGAGCCTCCTCCTCAAGGCGAGCGAGCGCCTCAGGCCGGGGCGAGCTCCTCAGGCCCGAGCGAGCACCTCAGGCCGCCTCACGCCTCCACACGCCTTAGGCCGCCTCGCGCCGCCACATCCTCGCGTCCACGCGTCACGGCCGCCTCGCGTCTCCACTCTGCCACCTCGCGTCCATCTCCGGCGCGTCGCGAGCTCGACCGGCGAGCTACTCCCCACCACGGTGCCACAGATGGGTGGTCAGAAAGATACGAGGACCTGATTGCGTTTTTGGACCTATTTGTAATTTCCATTTGTGGACTTTGAGGACCTATGTGTAAAACTGTGATATTTGTTTAATCTCAGCCCGTCTGACGATGCACAACCCACCAAACAACATCTCGTGTCAGCCCGTATCGACACATATAACCCACCAAACAAACAACAAAATCTCAGTCGAGCTTGTATAAGGTCAGCCCGTATCATTTGGGAAGCACATGTTGAACTGATACGGGCTACCAACACACCCTAGAAGGAGAGGGTGCGCTTTGCCGCACCCCTTTTCGCCGCTTGCGTTAGGCCATTTCGCCTGCTCTTTGTCGATGAGTAGCAGCAGCAGGACCAATTGTAGTTATGTGGACCGGAAATGCTAGACTTACGGACTGCATACCTACGGAGGAGCATCTACGGACGTACGTGTCTCCATTTAATTGGTCCCTCACCTCAAACGTGCTCCCCCTGATTCCTCCGGTAGCCCACCCCTGACTAAACCACCTAATCCCGTAGGATTAGTCCGTAAGGGTCGTCCGTAGGTGTAGCATGACTGTATATGGACTACATGAACCCAGAGGTATCATACAAAATTGATACCATTTACCTTACAAACAAAAGAAGGTAAAATACTGCAGGAAGATTAATCCCAAATCAGTGTATGATAGGAATTCGTGATTTTAGTGCGCATTCAGCTAGAAAGGCATCACGTTGATATTGTACAAGGAGAATAACTTATGCAGCCATAACTATGAGCTGAATGAAAAGCACAGTCAAAACCATAAATGGAAATTGTAATGGCTCACGACTTCAAACATTTGGTCAAATAAATATTCTGATCCATCTTTACTCAGCAGCAACAACAGATTTCCTTGAAATCTGTTAATAAAAACAGTATGCACTAACTATGAGTGACATTAATGAAATCAAGGGGATATATTGTGGATGGAGAGTACATGAACTGTTGGTGAGCTTGTGGGCAATGCCGAGGAGGGGAGAACAAGCTAATGCAACAGTCGAATGCCACCAAAGATCTTTCACTTCATTTCAGCAGACTCTAATGCTTCACCGACATCACCAGCAATAGCTGCCCTTAATCCATCTGATTGTAGCCATGAGATGAAGATCAAGATAAGACATTCACTACTCCCTTGAAGAAGCTATAATTTGGAACAAAGCCACTGTTACAACAGTGTATCTTCGTACACAAATATCAACCTTCCCTCTACTCGGTGTGGTTTCTAGTGTTATAATCGACATCTCAGTCACATGACAAAATATAAGCTAAGGTAACAAAATTAAGGCTCCAGCCTTCATGAAAGCAAGAGGTAAAAGTAGTGATGGCCATCGGATTATGCAGACCTGATGGTTCATATTAATATTGGACCATTCTAAAATTTCTTAAATAATAAAGAGAAGACAAGTTTCTCGCATACTCTACTGAGATGTTAAAATAAACCATGCACGGTCTCGCATACTCTACTGAGATGTTACAATAATGCATGGTTAAATCCTTCAATTAATTCAGATATTAAGGCTGTACAATGTTTTGCAGTGCCTTGTAAATTATATGGTGGCATGCTAGACATTCAAGGATCAGCAGCACTATGTTACTGAACCAAGACTCTTGCTATCTTAAGGTAACATGATCACTACATCGGATGTTACTGTACTTGCTGACATGATTGTACTCCATGAGAGTTTACAAACTATCTGAGCATTTTTCGTCTTTCCGAATTTAGATAGCACCTGGAGAAAAACTGAATTCTTGAAGTGATATCATGATAGGCCAATTGTCATGTATCTCCTGGCAGTTGGGACTCTGCATTAGACGATTCTTCATGAATACTTTTGATTATGTGAACACACTGGGCACCTACCTTGATTCTCATTATATCGGTGTACTCGCTCACAAAATAGCATTTGCAAACATGGAAAGCCTGAATTAGAGCAACTCAAAATCTATTTTTTGTCAGATTTATTGCAGAGGAAATTCAACTTCAAATTTATATTGGTTCTGTCTTATTCCTGCAGTACATTTCTTAGTTCTCTAACTCAAGTTTATGCACCTTTGACTCTTCTCGGGAATGCAAATTTTCAGCTCGAAGCTGAAGTATTCAACTTTTATAGTCTCCACCAGTTTGTGAATTTGCTCAGGTAATAGGCCATGGAGTACATATAGGATATATATACACATGTTTACATCGAGACATGAAAGTTCATAAACAATATTTTCTATCCTTTGAGTTGGAGAGTACCCTGCTATCCCATCTCAAATCTCAGTTTGGCCAACATTGAGAAAGAAACGGAGGGTCATTAAGCATGTACTATCTTTTTTATGTTTGGTCCTTTTTTTGGTTATGCTAAACTAAGGACTCGCTAAATTAAACAATACTTGGGATGAATATTTGTAGGAATTGAGTTTCTAATAGGCAAAAAATATACATAGCTAGCTAACATGACAGATTTGGACCACATACCCAAAGAACTCAAATCCATCTCCCAAATACTAAACTCAAGAATTCAAATCACCTCCTGATGTACTTTTGGATCAGAACAAGTGAATCCGTGAGGGGTTTCACACAAAATAAAACAAAATCGCAGAGAAGTAGTAAGCTTTAGCTGCTTCGGACGGTCGCCGCTGCTACCTGCTCCTCTAGGTCACGAGCGTCTGACGCGGTACGGCAGAGCCGCAAGGGGTACCAATGAACCAACTTTCAAACGGTGGAATTCTTTATATGATGCTTTATTGATTCAGCCTAAACAAAGTAACGCATTGCACATATGCGTGTATTTCTATTGGCACCCTAGATGGATAATTGAGAATCTTCCTCTCTGTACTCAAGTGGCCGCTCTATGATCCTCCCTCCTATACATAGAGATTACAACTCTTACTGATCAAGACTCTGAGTTATCGCTGCAAGAATTACACAAGAAACAACCAACTCAAGAACAACCAAAACCCAGGGAAAAAAGGGCCAAGGACAGAATCACAAAGAATTAAAGAAATCAAAGAAAGAAGAGCAAACACAGCCACAAAGCCGCAGAACACGTTGACCACTGACAACACAAACGAACTATAGATCGATTTGACAAAGAAGAACAGCAGGCAAGCGAAAACCTCGACATAAAGCAGAAATCGGACACACACAGGAGTCGCCAAAAAAAAAGCGAGGACGATACGGCCCCAACCCTGGCTGCAGCCCCGGTCCGGTATCTCCCTGGTTGCCGACAAACACCAGCACCGTTCTATGCGTCACCAACGAACCGAATCCTTCCAAATACATTCAAAATTAAAACGAAAAGATGCGCAGCTTACAGTGACGATGAACCGCCCCCATCCCCGACTCTAATCCCCGCCGCGGAGACGACCAGCCACCGCCCAATGCAGCACCAACGAACCGAAAACCAAGAGACCATCCAGGCGGAGAGACACGTACCGAGAGAGTAACCCGGCCGACCGCCACCATCCCAACAGAAAATCGTCTAGCTCCAGACACAAACAGCCACCGCACACCTGTAGGAACGAAACAAATGCGATGTAAGCTACCAACAACGAAAGAAGCCAGAGCGAACAGAAAAATGAAGCACCACCGGGGAGAGAAATCCAGCGCAAGGACAAACCAGGGAGCCCCAAACCCAGCAGCGACTACTAACCGCCAATGCGAAGACTGAAGGAGACCAGACGACAGTATTACCAAGCGCAACAGCGAGCAAGAAAGGACACGCGTGACTCCAAAGCGACAGATGGAATACCTTCAGAATTCATGGGAGCCTATCCATGGTTCATCAACTAAAAAACACAGAAGCATCAAATCGTTCAGGCCAATGAAGTGTTTATTTAGCGTACTCTCAATCGTTCACATCTCATCATGAAATCTCTCACTCAAAACTTCAATTTGAACCAAATAATCCGATCCTATGAACCAAAGTTTGTCTCTACCCGTCCCAAATTCAGAGAGCTCACACGAGAACAACAGAATGCGCAATCCCAAAACACTCTAGCATAATCCAAAAACGTATACACGAAAAACAAGTCTTACCAGGGCCGGAGATCTTCCAGTCTGGGATGGGCGGCGGCGCCGCCGCCACGGGCTCCATCTGGCCTGGCGGCCTCTGCTTGTCGAGGAACCTCCGCATTAGCAGAGCTCCAGGCCTGGGAGCGTCCCGCAGAGCTCCGGGATCTCGTGGTACGCGAAGCCGAAGCCCAGGTCGAGGCAGCCCTTGAGCTCCTCCACATCCTCCTCCGTCAGGATCCTTCAGTGGCTTGGAGCGGTGGCGGCGACGCCCCCAAGAACCCTAGCGCTCGGGACTGACACAGGTCATCTGTGGCGCACCAAGGGTTTTAGTGGCGCATCCAGGAAATGGTGGGATGCGTCACAGAAATCTCGCCACTAAAATGTAATTCTGTGACGCACCCCCACAATGCGTCACAGAAATACCAAGATTTTGTGGTGCACCTGCGCCACAGACTGTCCTCCATGCGCCACAGAACTCCATCCGGCACAGAAAACTAAAAAGCTGCGCCACAGAATACTATAAATTATAAATGTATTTTCAATTTTCTGCTGCCTGCTGTATAAATACAGGTATATTATAGAAAATATAGGTATATCACATTACAGAAAATACAGGTATATTACAGGAAATAGGAAATATATGTATATATTATAGAAAATACAGGTATATCACATTACTTAGAGCCCGAGATACACAATTTTTACACAAGTATGATACAAAAGTTCATCGTGTCACACAATAATTACAAGTGCCGATTTTTTAACATCGTTTCACATTACAAATGAATAGGTCACACCACCTACACTAGGATCCGTGATGATGGCGAGGAAGAGCGGGGAGGACGATCATGGATCCTTCTTCTTCGTCGGCGCCAGGAACGGTTTGCAGCCCTCTTTCATCGTCCACGTCCTGGTGTCCTGCTGAGCCTCTAGGATTTCTTCAATCTCCCTCCTAGGCAACCCTGGAGATGGATTGGGATATAAATATATTGATTAATAATACAAATCTAAGTGGACAAGTCTATAATAAAGAAGCACTTATTGCTACCTCTGACGTTGTGTAAGACCCCCGATGATTGGTGACATCTTCGACGATGATTTTTGATAACTGCACCTGGATACGATGGAAGTCTTCTCTAAGATCGGCATCGGTGATATCCCCCGCACATTTGGTCCATTCTTGGAGGCTAGATGGCAACTTCAATTTCTCAGCATCCCGGACAAACCCTTTAAGGTGATGGAGGGCGTAGAAGGCCTCCTTGACGCTGCCAGACTTCTGCTTCACGCAGCAGAACTCGGTCACATGCTTGAACCGGTGTGTGCCGTCATTGCTGAAAACTTGTTGCTTCTTTTCCAAGGGGCCTCCCTTTTTGGCGTAGCCCTCGAGAGCCTCATCGAGAACACCCTTTATCTTGGTGTAGTCTTTCTTCATATCCAAACTCCCCGAGTCGAGATAAGTGGCACTGGACCACCTCGGGTTCAGGACGACGAGTGTGCAGTACTTGTTCCTGCTCAACACAATTGAAACGAAATGTTGGAAAGGATCAGCAATGGAACAAATCTACAAGAAAGCATAAGTTACGACGGCGGCGAGCGAATGTGTACTTACTCGGGAAAGAAAGGCAGAAGAACGTTGTTCTTACTCTTGTTGGTCAGCATGAAACTCCCGAGGTACTCTGTCGCCTTGGTCCGTGTCGCTGATCCTTACACCAGCTGGCAGTCACGCATATAGTAGGGATCCGCTACCGCGACAGACTGGGTATTATCTCTCTTGATCTTCATCGACATATCGAGCGCGTATAGGCGGACCAAGTTATAGTCCAGCCGTCTAGAGTGAAAGAGATTGAAGACGTCCTCGTACGCGATGAAGAACGGATTCGCGGGGGCATCATAGATGAAGTCCAAGTCCTTTGGCACCCTAACCGTGAACACCGGGTAATTTGGCTCCTTGTCTTGAAGAAGGAGGCGCTCTAGCACCAAGATAGATTCATGCAAAGCATGCATGGATCCACGTGCAAGGCAGAGCAGCTCCGGAGGCAGTATCGCTTTACCAGCTTCATGAACCCGGGTCAAGCCAACAACCACACGGGGTGATACCGTGTCTTCATGACCCCGGATAGTCTTAGGAGCTGGCTGGCTCGCAGAGGCGCCTGGCCCCCTCTTTCTCTTCTTGTTCTTCTTCTTTATCTCCGGGGATGGTGAGGGTGGTCGGGGTGCGGACTTCGGGAAAACCGTCTTACGTAGTGTACCCGGGCTGAAAATGGTAGACGGTAATTTGCATGGAGGTTGATCGCCGGCCTCCGTAGGCGTGTCTTGAGATAAACCCTAGAAGTCCAGGCGCTGCGTGCATGTACTGGGACGAGCAGCTTGATCGCCTTGAGCGCGGAAGGGTTCTTCATCCATAGGAGGTATGTACATGTCCAAGCTGGCGCCAGTGTTGAGGTAGCCCTCGACGTCGACATCATCACCATCGTCGTCGTTGGCATCAAGTTGAGGTGCATTGGCAGCGCCTTTGGATGGTTGCGGTACAGGCGCTCCCAACAGTTTTTGGTGGCGACTGCTGGTGGCGACGACCGTCGGTTCCTTCTGGGTGGCGGTGATGGCTGCAGGCTTCGAGGAGGGCCGAACGATCGGGGGCCTCGAGGGCCGAACGATCGGGGGCCTCGAGGGCCGAATGATCGGGGGCCTCGAGGTGGCGCCGGTGGTGCGCCTTAACCCTAGAAGACCAGTCCCAAGACGAATCTGGGTCTTTGGCCATTTCATTGGCCACTTGATGCAATCTTTAAGGACCATGTGATCCTCGTCGGCTCCCGGAGGTTGAATGGGGGCTCGACGTCGCGAAACTTAGGCACTATCATAACCAACCTGACCCTTATCACGTCCTCGACCATTTTACTGTGGTGCATATCGCGGCTCATTGGTTGTACGACAGTGCCCTGAGCACAGTCCTTCAACTTGCCGCCGGGCACCAACCTATGCAGTAGTATGCAAGGCATGTCCTGAGTCAAAACATGTTGGACATCATGAGATGGCAGTCATCATAGGCATAGTTATAGAAGATTCTGCGGACTAACTAATTAGTTACCTGGGTGATGGCGTCGAGCTCGGCAACTGTCGAGACAAGGGCGCCGGTGCCGGCGGCCGGCCTATCATTCTCCGGCCGCTCGGTTGCATTATGAAGAATAGCCGCCGCCGGCTGCGGCTCGATATCTTTCGCGGTAGGGGGCGTCGTTGCGTTGGGCTGTGGGGTCGTCAGGTCCGGCGACACGTTTTGGTTCATGATGGAGTTGCTGCCGCTGACGCTGGGCACGTATATCGGCCCCTGTCGACCAGCCGTATTCCAAGCAGCTAACCCCTCCACCAACCCGGGGGGTAAGAAACTTTTCAGCCTCTCGTCCACTAACCGCTCAACCGTGGTGGAGTCCACTTTTTGATTCTCCAGTGTCTCCACCTTCTTTCTTAGCTCCACAACCTCGGCTTTATCCTTACTTGGCCTCCTCCTCTCCTTTTTCGTCTCGGCGTCCGAGTGGTAGTAGTTGATGAACTTCATGCTCGTACCGAAGCCGGACACACGGCCAGCTGACGTCGGCGGCATCGACAGGGGCCTACCCTTGTAGGCGTTCGTCGCCCTGTTGAAAGTTGTGTCCCACGGCTCCGTCGAGCCCTGGGACGACGGGCCGCCGGCCTCAGCGTCAGCATTCAACTCTGCCTCCTGCAGACAAATTAGGCATTAATTTAGATATTTGGCTTCGTTATCTAACTAGATCAACGCAATGGACTTTGAGATATCCGCGGTAATTAAATTCCTTACCAGATACTTCTCAAAATCCTTCACGGCGGTATCGTCAGTAACAAATTCCCCCGTGGTCTTGTCCACATAGTAGCGGGACCGGACAAAGAACCTCGTCTGCTCGTCCGTGATTTTTTCCCACGGGTTCTGTTTTCCAAGACGTGCGTACCCGGCATCCTCCTTGTCCCAAATGGGCTTCTTTCCTCGGTAACCGCCGCTTCCACAACGGTGTTTACCTATGTTCTGCTCCCGCATGTCCTTCCCCCACTTGGTCCATTTTTTAGCCTCCTCGGTTCTTAAGGACAACTTGAATTCCTCGAACTCTTCTTGGTCGAGCATCGGCTCTTTGGCTTTTATCTTCTCCCAGCTGAGACCCTTCTCAATCTTCCGCTTCACCCGGTGTTTCCAGCTGCTCAAGGCGGTGCTCATCTTTGAGATGGCTAAACTGTCCACCTTTTTGTTGAACGGCTCCGGGAACGTGTACCGTTGGTGAAGCTTCTGGAGGAGGACGTCGCGCAAAGCCTTATTGGCCGTGCTTCTGATGTCCTTCGTGTTGATGGACATGCTTTCCCGGAGGATGCACCCTAGTTGCATGCTGTACCCTTTGGCAGTGGCCTTAGGCGCCACTGGTAGGCCACTTGGCGTGACCTCGGTGAAATGGTCTGTGACGTTGGCGAGCACTTGAGGTGTCCTATTCCTCCTTTCCTTCTTCTGCTTCGGAGCGGTCGGGTCGACACCACCATCCGTGTGGTCGCTGCCATCGATGGTGGTGGTGTCATCCTCATGGCCGCCACTAGCAGCTCCATCGGTGGTTTCGGCGTCGTCGCCCTCCAGGGCGTCTTGCTCATCGTCGGCACGGTCGCCACTAGCAGCTCTAGCGGCGGCGGCCTCCTCTAACTCTTGGGACGCTTCCCAGAACGACTTGTTGGCGTCTCTAGCTATTTCTTCGACGCTCATCTTCTTAGAAGGGCCCGCGGAGTCCGACATGTTTGCACCTAATTAAAAAAAGGCAAAAAGTTAGTACAACATAAATATAAGAAAAAAATCAATTAATTAAGTACTAGGATACCCCGGCCCATGCATTGGTCGCAATACCCCATATGTCCCTTTTTTAGCAATCATGCCAAAATTCACGAAAAATTTCGGCATGACCTTTGCTAAAAAGGGACATATGGAGTACCCGAATTTGCCGGAACGGAAGTTAATCAACGTTCCGGCAATCTCAAGGGCCTCTCGGGGTACCTGCAAGCATTTCACAAAAAATCTACATCTCCGGCCGGCATCTCCACGACACGATGGTCGGAGCACAAACAACCACAACAATCTCCACGACACGATGGTCGGAGCACAAACAACCACGACACGATGGTCGTGGTAGCACAGAACACATGCTCCAAAGTACCAACTTTGGAGCATTTCGAAAGCATGAAGTCGCCACATCCACATCTCACCTGAAAGAACGCGGAGCTTCTTCCAAATTTCCTACATACGGCAAAATAATTCATTAGTTAATTAAAAATGCATGAACCAATGCAAAACTATGGATACTATTTACAACTAAAAATGTTATTACTAAAATCCAATTCCAACTAAAAATGCATCTTCAAGACCGTTAAAAAGTACCAACTTTGGAGGCTTACAAAATTATGAAATCTTGATCCTATTTAAAATGTACCTTCATGGATCTATTGGATTACATTATTACATCATGATGAAGCTCAAAATTAGTTTTTTGAAAATTTCTAGCACCTTAATTTCACTTCAGTTTTAAAGGTATGTTTAAACAGTGACCATTTAACACTTAGCAAAAATTTTATCTCCAATTTTTCATCTCCAATTTTACCTTGGAACAAGGAAATGTTACAATATCCCTGCAAATACTAGTATTATTTCTATCACGATATATTTTGCACATTGCATCATCATAGGCAGAGGAGCATCACAGCATCACCACAGGAGCACTAGAGCATCACAACATCATCATAGCCCAAATTCTGCCCATATTTATTGAAATATGGACTGTAAGTTGGTTGTTTATGCTTGGCTCTACCTTAATTTTAATAGCAGCATGTACTCAAATTTTCCTAGCAGCATGATAGCAAAAAATTTCAAGTCCATGTGGCAGGACCATCCTAAAACACACTATCAGAGGTTCAAAAAAAATTAAACCTAAAACACCTAGCAAAAATTAAACCTAAAATTACTGCATTTATGATAGACACTATCAAGCACTAGAGAATCCCACCATACACAACATCTAGCATCACAGCATCAAGCATCACAACATCTAGCATCACACAGCATCCAGCATCAAACTTGGGCTTGGGATTTTAACAAACACCTAGGGTGCAGCTCTAAGGTAGGGGAAGGAGGAGAGGGAGAGGGGGTAGCACCTCGGGGAGGGAAGGGAGGGGAGGTCGTCGAAGGCGGTGGACGTGCTCCTCGTGGGCGCGGTGGAGGTGCTCTTCGATCGTGGGCGCGGGGGAGGCCAGTGCTCCTCGCGGGCGCGGTGGAGGTCGGTGCTCGATCCTCCCGGGCACGGTGGCGGAGCTCCTCGTGGGCGCGCGCGGTGGAGGTGCTCCTTGTGGGCACGGTGGAGGTGCTACTCGTGGGCTGGGGCGACTGGCGGCGGTGAGTTGACGGCAGTGGTGCGGCGGCCGACGGTTGCAGGGCGTCGATCGAGGGGGCGTGCGCGCGGGTTTGCGAAATTTGGGAACGGAGAGGCTGGCGCAGGGATGGCCCACATGTAAGTGGGCGCAGAAAATTTTTGTGGCGCATGCCCGCCCGGGTGCGCCACAAAAACGTGAGATTCTGTGGCGCACTACTGACTGCGTGCGCCACAGAAACTTGATATTCTGTGGTGCATCCTTTGCAAAGATGCGCCACAGAATTAGGTGGCCTAAAAATTTAAAAGAAAGTGCTGCTGTCTCATGACACCAACACCTACATAACCCAGTGGTTAGCAAACTGAAACTTGGGGCAGCCAGGTTCGAATCCTGGCTGTCTCAAATTTTTTTATTTTTTTTTAAATTTTTTTGGTTAAATTTAAAGAAAGAACACACACATATTTGTTATTCTTTTTAAAGATATTTTTTTTCTTTTCAAAAAATTTTTTTGGTTAAATTTAAAGAAAGAACACACATATTTGTTATTCTTTTTAAAGATATTTTTTTCTCTTCAAAATTTTTTTTGGTTAAATTTAAAGAAAGAACACACACATATGTGTTAGTAGACCACACATATTTTATTCATGGTATATATATATATTTTTTTGTCTCTCACACATGGTATATAATATATAGTAGCTAGACCACACATATTTTAATACACAAAAAGTCTTTAATTTCTTTAAAATGTGTTATTTTTGTGTAAATTTAAATATAGAACACAAACACAAACACATTTGTTATTCTTTAGAAAAACATTTTCGGTTATATTGAAAGAAAAATTCATTTAAATTTTTTTTGGTTAAATTTAAAGAAAGAACACACACATATTTGTTATTCTTTTTAAAGATATTTTTTTCTCTTCAAAATTTTTTTTGGTTAAATTTAAATAAAGAACACACACATATGTGTTAGTAGACCACACATATTTTATCCATGGTATATATATATATATTTTTGTCTCTCACACATGGCATATAATATATAGTAGCTAGACCACACATATTTTAATACACAAAAAAGTCTTTAATTTCTTTAAAATGTGTTTGTGTTCTATATTTAAATTTACACAAAAATATATTTTTGCTTAAATTAAAATATAGAACACAAACACAAACACATTTGTTATTCTTTAAAAAAACATTTTGGTTATATTGAAAGAAAAAAATTCATTTAAATATTTTTTGGTTAAATTTAAAGAAAGAACACACATATTTGTTATTCTTTTTAAAGATATTTTTCTTTTCAATTTTTTTTGGTTAAATTTAAATAAAGAATACACACATATGTGTTAGTAGACCACACATATTTTATTCATGGTATATATATATATTCTTGTCTCTCTCTCACACACACATGGTATATAATATATAGTAGCTAGACCACACATATTTAATACACAAAAAAGTCTTTACTTTCTTTAAAATGTGTTTGTGTTCTATATTTAAATTTACACAAAAATATTAAACACATTTGTTATTCTTTAAAAAAACATTTTAGGTTATATTGAAAGAAAAAAACATTTTTGGTTATACACAATTGTTAGTAGACGAATATATTCTTGTCTCACACACACACATGATATATAATATATAGTAGCTAGACCACACATATTTTAATACACAAAAGTCTTTAATTCCTTTAAAATGTGTTTGTGTATTAATTTCTGCACGTTTTGTATTAATTTCTGCATAGCCATTCTGTGGCGCATCTCCGTGGATGCGCCACAGAAAGTGTAATTTCTGTGGCGCATCTCCTACATGCGCCACAGAAATGGCTACCTCAATTTTTTTTGCCGGGGCCCACACATATTTCTGTGGCGCATGTTTCCAGATGCGCCACAGAAACACATATTTTTGTGGCGCATTCAGGTCCATGCGCCACAGAAATGGTGTGGTAGGATGACATCCAGCTGTTGGTGGTGGGACCCACATGTTTTCTGTGGCGCATGGTAGTAAGTGCGCCACAGAAACTGCTAATTTAGTGGCGCACTGGACAAGTATGCGCCACAGAAAACCTCATCTTTCTGTGGCGCATCCCAGATGGTGCGCCACAGAATATTAGCAGTGGCGCATGGCAGCTTTGGTGCGCCACAAAAACAACTTCCACCTATAGCTAGTTTCCTAGTAGTGTGAGATGGGAGATTTGCTGAAATTTCCCCCGAACGGCGAACCGACCCAGAGCTGACTCATGCACGCCGCACGCGCAAACCAAACTGACTGCCACCGACAGGTGGGGCCATTGGCAGAAGACACCACAGGGCAGGGATTCCAGGGAGTGTAGAGATTGGAGGGGATGGGGATCAAGCCGAGCTATATTTGCCACTGACTGCCAGATCTGAAGCTCACAGAAACGACAAGCAACTTCGACTAGGATTTCGAGATCATCCACGGGAACCTTGCACTCTGGTTTACAAATGTCCCCGAAGATGTAAGCCAATTACAGAAGGCCAATGGAAGTCATCATCCAACGCCATGTGAGATATGCCCGAAAGGCAGGAGCACGAGTTTGTAAGGGACTAATAACTCTTACCATAGAGGAACAAATTTTGCAATGCAGAACATGCATCGTGCAAGATTTACATAAGCAGCTACCGTAATGGCACGATAAGCGCGTCCATTTCTATCTGTATTGTGCCGCAGGAACTGTTGTTGACCTCATGATTTGCCACCCTATAGAGTTTGATTTCTACCTGTGCAGCCATGCTGGCATTCAGGTAGCCACTTGGTCCACAATTCCTTTCTGTATGTACTTTCTTGTTCAGTGTTCAGATACTGAGAGTGCTTTGTAATGTCTTCTCAGGGAACTAGTAGGCCAACACATTACCATGTTCTTTATGATGAGATTGCAAATTTTTGTGTGTACTAGATTAGAATAACTTCAAAATAACTGACATAATTTTTTATTTTTCCTGATCAGAAAAATATATGAAAAAGAAAGGAGGTAGAATTTTTTCGGGATTTATGGTTAAAGAAGAAAACAGGGTTCCGTTGAATTTCATTTCACAGCCGATGCACTTCAGATACTGACCAACAATCTTTGCTACACGTAATCTTTCTCTCTTGATCACTCTTGTTATCTCTCTTGTCATCTCACGACAGTGATGATGGTTTAACTCTGTTGTATGTGTCATGCACATATGCCCGGTGCAGTCTCTACTGAGTACTTGGAAGCAGAGGTTGGACAAGCTGAGTTTGTAGAAGAATCTGCTCGACCCAAAGAAATATCAGGTAATATATTTTTTAACTTCATTTACATGCTAGTTTACTTTCATGAACCAATAGTGCTAGTTCGATATTAACCTCGGCAATTATAATTTGTAGGCGCTTATAACGGTTTTAGACTTAAGCCAGTTACAATAATGGTAGATAAGAACTGGACTGTTCAACAAGTTGTTTCAGAATCATTTCTGAAGTGTGGCGGGATTTACTTTGATGCACGGTCATCATTAACTACAGTAAAGAAGCAGCCCTACATCAGTCTATACCAGATTTTGTCGACAGTCAGTTTGATGTTACTATCATATCTTGGCTGCTTGGAGGTGCTCGGTAAGTTCTTTCATAATAATATCAGTGTGTTTCCGCTCTCTTGAACACGTTCTTAGTGATTTGCTTTCATCAAAATAAATATAATTTGTACTAAATTTTTATACTTCTCAAGATCTAGTTTATAGTATTACAAGTATAATTTTTTATTTGTTACTCCCTCCGGTTCAGTTTTATAAGCCATGCTTGTATAGGTCCGCAAATTTTTCCAATGACTACAACACATAAGTTATATTATTTAAAACTATAACATCTGAATTTTTTAATAATTTATTTTGTAACCTATATCTTGTATTTTTTGGTAAAATTCGATATAGGGATAAACGTGGAACTCATAAACCAAACTAGAGGGAGAACAATAGTTTAACCATATAACTCGTAATATTAGTAAATATTACTTGATGACTGTTTACTGAATATCATTGAAAGATATTAAACTCTATTTATAAGAACACTCCATAGTAAAAATATTCTACAATGTATAATTACATAATTTATATTTATATTTATGGTAAAGATTTGTAAGCATTACACTATAACAAATATCTCAACTATGGTTTCTAGTGTATGATTAGTTAAGTATATTTGTAGAAAACTTTTAAAGTATAAACCAAAAAATTAACATGATAACTACATTTTTTGTCATATGTGTTTGCTTTTACGTTCGCTACTCCCTTTGTTCCAAAATGTACGACAATTTTTCACCATCTTTAATTTACATCTTTGACAATATATATTGAAGTGTATGGATTAAATTTATTTAAATGACATTGCTACATTTTGTCATGTGGAATGATGTCTACTACACGCTTCTATTCTTGTAGACTTTGTTGGGCCTCCAAGTGCAGAGGTTTGTAAGACAGCAGCAAATTTCCTTTAAGTGAGTAACCCAAGGTTTATCGAATCCATGGGAGGAAGAGGTTGAACGTATCCTCTCTCAAGCAATCCTACAATTAAGATACAAGAAGTCTCTTGTATCCCCAACACACCTAATACAATTGTCAGTTGTATAGGTGCACTAGTTCGGCGAAGAGATGTTAAAATATGGGTAATGAGGATGGTAAAAGGCGATTTTGTAATTATATAATAAAAATGGCAGCAAGCGAACAAGTGGCAAAAGTGACTAAAACCGGTGTATCAATGATTAGAAACAAGGCCTAGTCTCATACTTTCACTAGTGACTACTCTCAACATCATTAACATAATTAAACACATGATACTTTCCATAAAGCTCATGCAAGGTAGACATTACTCGGAGATCATTCTTTCGTGGATCAAAAAGGATGAGAATTGCGTAGGGCTACGAAAGCACACCTTAAAGTTCGTATTCCACATCTAGGGACAATGCAACCCTGTCACTTTCATCATCCAAAGATAGTACTAACAAACACCACAACCTATCTCTTGAATAGTCTCTTTCTAATACATCCATGGCATGCACACTGTCACTTTCGCACCGTGATCATAAGGTAACTCCGGAAATTATACTATATAACATCACTTGAGCATCATCATATCCTTTACACAAAGGGAAACATCATGTATTAAACTATACTAACAAAGCTCATGATCACAACGAAGATCACATAATGGGAGAGAGAGGTAACCACATAGATAATTGCACAAGCCTCAGCCCCGACGAGGGACTACTCCCTCCTCATTGCGGGAAGCAGCGGTTGTCAACGAACATAGCTTCCGGAGGTCGATCCCCTTCCCGGCAGGGTGCCGGAACAAGGAATAATTTGACCCCCGAAACTTGTCGGCGATGGTGGCGCAACTCTGTATCATATTTGGGAAAATCCTTCGGGGGTCGTCGTTTTAGGTCAAGACTGAATTTACAGGCGAACAAGCGGCTCGAGGAGGTTCTCCAGGGCAAGGGCCGGTAGTGGACGCGGGCCCCCCTCCATCCCGTGGCTGGTGTTCGCCCCTGGCCTGTGGGCTATCCCCTGGGCTGCCCTTTTGGTTCCGGTCTGCATTTGTCCAATAAAAATCCCCATAAATATTTGTCCAATTCCGAGAATATTTCTAGAAGTAACTTTCTGCAAAAAAACAGGACAAAAACAGGGAACTGGCACTGGTCATCTTTTCAATAGGTTAGTTCAATAAAATGCCTCAAAATGATATAATAAGATAGTATAAACATGTGACATTGATATAAAACAAGCATGGAACAATAAAAAATTATTGATACATTTGACACGTATCAGCATCCCCAAGCTTAACTCCTACTCGTCCTCGAGTAGAGTAGGTAAGTGATAACAAAAAATAATTTATGATGTGACATGCTACCAACACAATCTTGATTAAGATAGTAATGTAAAGCACATGATCTGAATAAAGTGATCCAAAACAATTGTCTATAGTGATAATAAGCAAACAATGAGTAACCAAGTTGCATTATCTAAGAAAAACCTTTCATGAATAGTACTTTGGAGACATGAAAGCATAAATATTGACACAACATAAAAGTCTTCAAGGTAATATTTTCTTGTCAAAAGTGTTTGAAGTCAACAAAAAGGAAGATGCAAGTTTCAGCATTGCTTCAACTTTCAACATGCTTATCTTATAGATAAAGTCAACATAAAGAATCATGATTAAGCATAAAGATGTAATATAATAAACTACACCCAGAGTCAGTGTTGCAAGCTTGATTTGAATAGATAGGGAGAGAAAAGGAAAACTGACTCAACATAAATAGTAAAAGAAAGGCCATTCACAGAGGGAAGCAGGGATTAATCATGTGCTAGAGCTTTTTATCGGTAAAAAAAGGCGAGGCAGCCAGAGTCGAACCATAGACCCTACGTGTGTGTGGGGTAGGTTCACGTCAACAAAGAAATACGTTTTTTTCCTCCACTGAAATACCTATTCCCGCTAGTTTTCTAAAAAAATCACGTCAACAAAGAAATAAGTTTTCCCTCCACCAAAAAGATATTTCCCTCCATTTTTCTCTAAATTTTCGCCCGTAGCCATCTATAGCGCCACAAGTTGGTCACCATATATTCCCAGCGCACGATCTTATCTCGCGAGCCATCTTCCCTATCCCTATTTCCCTGCTCCTCTTCCCTCCATCGGTCAGATCGGAGGAGCCATCCAATCGAACGACCCCTCCCTGCTACAAGGCGGCGGCAGCCGGCCTCCGCTACGATCCACAACGNATACTAAAACTAGAATTCGAATAGAAATTTCAGTTCTATGTTCGTCGATATGGGATTATTGCTTTTTGCATGTTATTATTATGGCTGTGCATTGGATTTAGCTACGGGCTTAATCTTTCCGTTGGAGCAGGGTTAGCTTGACTACTAGATGCAACGCCGCATATGATTTCTTCAACCAGGGTTGATGACGATCCACTCATAGATTGCATAATGTGTGGATTCCATATGCTTTTTTGATGGTTGATTTTTAGGTCGTCGCTTTCTGCTCCGTGATATAATAAGTTGGATGGTAAACATTACAATAAAATGGCCGTGTGTTTTCGCAAAAAAAAATGGCCGTGTGAGAGTCCAAGATATATCCCATTTCAAAAAAAATGACGAACATACACTGTTAATATATGTCGGAGAGCGCAAATCATGGACGGCAACAATGGCACGGGCCAGGCAAGGCGAGCCTGCCGGCCGTGCGGGACACACACACGCAGCAAACACATCATCATATATCACAAACGCACACGTACATACGGTGCACATATCAGGAAATACTAAGTACACAAGAAGGCAAAAGGTACAGGGTAACAAGCAAGCGCTGGAGCGCTTATTCTAGCAAGGAGGGAGCATGAGTGGATGGATGAAACTAGCTGAAAATAGTCTAGTAGGCGACGATCCTGAGTCCGAGGCTCTTCTGCGCGTAGTCGATGAGGCCGTCGACCTCGCCGTCGTCGATGTAGCCGTCGCCGTCCGTGTCGGCGTAGTCGATGCCCCGCTTGCTCTTGTAGCCCGCAAACCGCGTCCGGATGGTGCGCATCGCGCACCGCAGCTCGTCGCGGCTGATCCGGCCGTCGCGGTCCACGTCGAAACGCCTGAGCCACTCCTTGAACTCGTCCACGGTCATGTCCCCGTCCAGCGACCGCGTCGCCACCTGCATGTTCCTGATCGCCATTTCAACCTTGAAGGTATTTCCGGTCACTCGATGAACAGGTTGATGTATCTGAATGTGCAGCAGCCTGTTCAGCCGTATAGCTCTTATATAGGCACGGTCTGCACCATTTACACGGCAGAATTCGTCACCCTGCTGCAGGTTAAGTACCTTTATCATGGTTGCCGCCCTACCTACAGCATAGCTTATTTATCACGCGGGATAGATTCTACATATCTTGATAGATAGGGTTGTCGAATCGACATATATATAGGGCGTTGTTTAGATTGGGTCATATGTGCTCGTTGAGAGGAGGAAGAATCTGCAGCAAGTGGCCCGAGAGAAAAAGGAAATGGAAGAAAGTTGAGATTAGTACATTTCGGTGATTGATGTGGAATGAAGAATCGTGTAAAGCTACACAGGCCAAGCGTTGCCACCCAATGTGGGAATATGCAAAGGGGCAATCCCAGCATCGAATTTCTACGATGGAAAATCGGGATATATATGCTTTTCAAAGATGGAACAAGATGCCAACTTGCCAAGGTTTGGCGTGTAAGTATTGTACACGCGTGTCCAATCATATGTAGGTATTCTACGCTAATGACATGGTTTTGTTTGTTCAAGATGATATCAGTCAGGCGGTGCATTTGAAGCCATGTCAGATTTGAAATTTAATTTCACTAAGACTGATATGATGCTGGTGTTGGATGATGACTCCAAAGGGCTTATGTATGCTGATATCACTACGGGAAATCCACAAAACGCCGACGGCCAGGACATACGCCGACGGCCAAATGTCGGGGCCGTCGGCGTAGACCCCGACCAGGCCAACCGAGATTTTTTTTTTCTTTTTTTAGCTACGCCGACGGCATTGCCGTCGGCCTAGAGATTTTGGCCGTCAGCGTAGATTTTTGTCGTCGGCGTATACTTTTTCAATTTTCTATATTTGATATGCCGACGGCAGCCGTCGGCGTATACTTTTTCAATTTTTTACATTTGATACGCCGACGGCAATGCTGTCGGCGTATACTTTTTTCTATTTTCCATTTAATATAAAATAATTCATATCTTTAAATCCGTAAATCGGAATTTAACAAATTAAATGTCTAAATCGATTAGAAAAATGAGAGGAATCCAAATATGACATCCATAAAATCTTTTTCACCGTGCACATGACATTTTGTAACATATGTTTGTTACTTGCTTAATTAAAAAGTCATTTTTTACACTTAAAAAATGGAAAAATGATATTTATAAAAATAATTTGGAATTTATTTTTGGCAACAATGATGATATGGATGTCATATTTGAATTCCTCTCATTTTTCTAATTGGCATAGACATTTTTTTTAAAATTTCGATTAACGGAATTAAAGATATGAATTATTCCATATTAAATGTAAAAAGGAAATAAAAGTAAAAATAATTTCATTTTTTCATTTATTAAAAATATATACTATTTTACAATCATTGTTACTTATTCAAATGAATTTTCTAAATTTAAACAATGAAAAAGTGTAACATCCTAAATCAGGGGTTAACATGATTGATATGATATAAGTATCAGTAAGTTCTCATTTCTCATTTGGAAGCTAACAATGAAGGAACTCAAAGGTTAAGCGTGCTTGGGCTGGAGCAATTTGAGGATGGATGACTGAATGGGAACTTTGACCAGCGTAAGTACTTTGACCTATGATTAAATGGGTAATTAGAGATTTAGTATGTAGCTGAGTTAGAAATTTCGAAATAGAAAAAAAATTAAAAAAAATAAAAAAAAAGTTCAAAAAATTCAAAAAAATTCAAAAAAAATTGCATTCAAAATAATAAAACTTAGAAAGAGTAAAAATTATAAGAATTGCAAATCTAAAATAAATAACTAAATAATCACACTTTTGATTTAGTAAAAACCGTCTACCGCCAACAAATACCTTCTTTCTTTTCTCTTTTGCTGTGTAATTGTTATATTGTAATTAATTGAATCGGTTCAATTCTTGTCCTCATATTGAAATGAATCGAGATTGATAAGGAGTTAATTAATGATGTTTGAGCTTGTACTTTTTTGAGTGTCTATTCATTTTCGATTGGTATCTATGGATTGATGACAAGCCGAAACATGGTTAGAGCAATGCCGTCGGCGTATGAGGGCGTACGCCGACGGCAACGGATACGCCGACGGCAGAGTGTCTATGCCGACGGGCCGCTACGCCGACGGCCGCCCTCGGCGTATGTGTACGCCGACGGCAGACGAGCGTACACCGACGGCTTCCGGCCGTCGGCGTATTGTGCGTTTCCCGTAGTGTATGTTTGACTGTCACATAAGTAGTCGGCCAGTCAATTATCCGCGGAAAAAAGTTCCAAATGAACCTTAAACTTATAGACGAAAGCTAATTGGAACCCTCAACTTTGAATCCCAGAAATTGACACTCTAAACTACAATACGTACGGGTCTATTTTCATCCCTAGACTTGTTTGGACTGTAAAAATTAAATATTTCTAAATTAAACAATTCGTTGCTCTCACTGGTAAAACAGGCCCACCTGTCATGCGATAATGTGAAGCGTGTGAGGGGCTCGCCGGTTTGCACTTCCGCGGCGGAGGGCGACGGTGCACAACAGGGCAGCGCTAGAGGACAGGAAAGAGGATGGGGACGGTGCCAAACCACACGGTGTCTCACCCTGATGTCGCGTGCTTGCTCGTAGAAGGCGGGAAGCTTGGACGACAAAGGCAAAGAATTTGTGCGGCGGAGCCCTACCGGAGTCGGGGAAGAAGTGGCTGATTTGCCTGATTTCGGGAGTTCCGCCAAGCGCGACTCGCAGTGGAAGGAGAGGGGGGCGAGCGGAGCTCGGGGCGGGCTCGGCTTGGTCTGAGGCGTCCTCGAACGACAGCGCTAGGTTTTTGGGTGTGAGGAGAGCAGAGACAGATAGAAGGCAAGCAAAGGATGGGGGAAAGGGAGGAGGTCCTCGGGAATGTCGTCTCGTCCGTCGTACGACCTCGTCGTGCCGCCTACCGCCAGCGGTAATTCGTTCCCACGGCCTCCCGTCGCTGGCCGAGGTAGAAGACGAGGGAAATAACGGTTTGGTATTGAGTAAATTCATGACCGGTGGGTGCGTATTGTCAGTGAGAGTATCATGCAATCCCGGCTTGGTTTGTTGTTTTACCAACACGCCAAACAGGTCTAGGGTGGAAAAGACAGGAATTTGATAGTTCAGAGTGTCAATTTTTGGGATTCAAAGTTCAGTGTTCGATTTAGCTTTCGTCTATAAGTTCAAGGTTCATTTTGGACTTTTTCCATTATCCGGATGTACCAGTTTGTGGATCCAGATTACATGTTGCAGTGCTCTCACTAATGAAAAACTTAAGAAAAACTGGACGGCTAAGTTGACAACTCCTTTTTCAATTGGTGGGAGGGTTATCCTCATCCAATCCTCTCTGAGTGGCATACACATTTATCTTATGTCCATGTATTTATTGCCTGCTACAAATCTCGAGGCTATGACCAAGATCACCTAGAAGTTCTTCTGGCAAGGGGCCGAGTCATAAAAAGGTACTACATGTTAATATGGAAATTGGTGTGTAAGCCTAAAGTGAAAGGTGGTCTGGGAGCAAAATTTTGACTTGTGATTTGCCTCGTATGTAAGATGTGGTGGAAACTAGAGAATGGTGAAGGTGTGTGGCAATCCTTTGGTTAAGGACAAGTATGGGGTTCAAATGGAATCCGGCGAGTAAAAATGAAACAGAATGATTCCCATGTGTGGAAATATCTATTGAAAATCATGCACTTTTACTTGTTGGGAAGAGTTACAGTTGTTTCTGGTGGGAGAGAGACTGGTTTCCTGCATGATGCTTGACATGGAAATGTTCCCCTCTGTGAAACATTTTTTCCGCTTTTTGAGATTTGCCTTTGACAACAATGTATTGTCAGGGAGGGGATGGAATTTGACCTTTAGAAGATGGTTAGATTCTGTATTGCAAAATCAAGTTGGTAAACTCAAACAGCTACTCATGTTAGTGGCTCTGGGTAAGGGCCAAGATCAGCCCAAGTGGAAGTATACAAAATCTGGAAAATTTACTATCAAGTTACTCTGTTGTGGGCATACCCTTCAGGTCCCCACTATTGGCCTACCTACTATGGCCCAGTCGGAAGCCTTTCCTGGCGGCCCGTCAAGACTAACGAAGCCCAAGAAGCAAGACACGAGGCCCAGATCAAGATATCTAGAACACTTGTAACCCTAGCCTGGCTACCTATATAAGCCACCTCTAAAGGTTAGAAAGGGGAGGCTGGCCACAACTCACGCCGCCTAAGCTTCTAAGTCGACGGCCACCATGTAAACCAATCTATGATCATATAGTGATTTATGGATGTAGGGATCCTCCATCGAGGGGACCTGAACCTGGATAAACTTTGTGTTTGCCAACCTCACTCTCGGATTCTCCTACGTCGCCTTGCCCTCTCTAAGCTACCTCGTGTAGCATCTGCCGTGATAACCCCTTGACACGCGCCACTTATGAGGCTCTGTCATCTAGCTGATATAAATATTGTGCTTCATCCAAAGACAACCGACACTAATGAAATAATCATTTGCAGAACATTTGCTCCATTTTGTTATATTTTTCACATTTTTCGCGTTATTTATTTATTCTAGCTATCATAGTCTAAGGTTTTCTATCTAGTAGTATCTAGCAGACAAAAGAGCATTACAGCTTATAAATCATTGCATTCCACGAATGCTCATATAAGTTGGTTATAGGGCATTAGAGAACGGTTAGTTTACCTTTAGCTTATTGTGGGTTTGACACTCAATACTTAATGAAACATGCTGCAACAATTAGATGTACTTGGGTGTTATCAGCCGATGCCGAAAGTCAGGCCTCTTCTTCTTTCTTTTTTTGGAGAAATTTAATTTTTTTTAATTGGGCTAACGAATTGGACTAGTCCACCTCATCAACTTGGTCCTGACAAATGGGCCCTCTGGTCTGTTAGAAATAGCGTTAGTCGCTCTCAATCAACATTTGGTGTTTTATACAACAACAATTACTTTCCAAAAATGTAATGAATTTCTGTCAAACAACGTGAAGTGTGAAACTCGGTAAATTACACCTTTAAAGTGGTGGTTTTATGCTATGAAGTCACCGAAGTCACCCTACATGTATAAACATGTCTCGTTTCTTGCATTTTCTGTGAACTTGAAGGTGTGTACTCAAATGGTGCGATCTCATAAATCCAAATGCGACTTATGTTTTTCCGTCACTTCCGAGAAAACGTAATATACATTCACATAGGCAAAGTATGATACATTATATATTTCTAATTTCTATGCAGCTGCATGAAACTCTTGCTACACGGTTTGATAGCTACCGGTACGTAGTAAGTACACTAGCCAGTCATGCAACTGCGCACGTACTTGATTCAGCGCACGTACGGCTTCAGTTGAAGATTAAAAAAAAAAAGGATAGCTAGCTAGTGAACACACGGTTTACTAATTTCCGCATCTGGGATGACCTTATTCTAGCTACAGCAGTCATCTCGTGCGCACGCTACGCAGGCAGTAGGTAAGTGCACTCTGTTCCTAGGAGGCGACGATCCGGAGGCCGAGGTTCGTGCGCGCGAACTCGACGAGATCGTCGATCTCGCTGTCGTCGATGTACCCGTTGCCGTCGGCGTCGGCGTAGGAGATGCCGCGCCTGGCCCGCCGCCCCGTGAACCGCACCCGCAGCGCCCGCAACGCGCGCCGCAGCTCGTCGCGGCTGATGCGCCCGTCCCCGTCCGCGTCGAACTGCCGGAGCCAGTCCTTGAACTCGGCCGCCGTCATGGCGCCACCCTCGCCGCTGCTGAGGCACCTCTGCAGGTTCATCTTGGAGGGCATCAGGAAGCACAGGAATGCCGCCATTAATTGCACCAAGCTACAAGTGTGACAGACGGGGCTAGTCACTTAGGCCTTTAGCCCTTTAGGCAGGTTAGCCGTGCTGTGTCCGAGTGGATGCATGAAACCTCCAACCTTGGTCGCTCTTATATATGCACGGGGCGCAGCTCCACGAATGCGTGAACAGAGTACACCTGGATCGATATATGCCGAGATATATGCATCCTTATCTAATGTCAGAACCCTCAAGTCCGTCCTAATTCGGATTAAAACAACCGAACACAGATAGTTTACAGTTACATTACACTGACAGCTGAGATAGTTTACAGTTACATTACACTGGGCGCTGGCCATGGAGTGGAGGGCCTCGCGGTGGTGCTGGTGGAGGTGCGTGGCGGCGGAGGCCCGTTTCGGCCCGGGTTGGGCCCAGATCTAATGCGTGCTCCTCCTCCTCCCTTCCTCTGCTTCCCCCGCCGTCACCTGAGGACGCCGCCGGCGCTGCAGCTGAAGGTGGCGGCCGGGAGCCCCTCGCATGTGCGGGGGTGGTGTTGTGTGCGTGGGTGTCTTCGGCCATGGTGAGCCATGGTCCTCCCCGGCCTCCCCTCGAGCTGAGCATGGTGGCGTGCCCTGCTCTCCATCGTCCTGTGAAGCTCTCCCCCGCTCGGGTGCTGGGGGTCTTCTAGATCGGACGGATCTGTCGGGCGGTCCGACAATGCGGGCGTGTGCCGCCTCTTCGTCGGTCGACCTTGCGTGGTCTTGACGGTGGTGCCCCGGCTCCTTGGCTTGCCGTGCGGCTGCCAGATCCGGAGCCGTTGGGCAGTTTCCGGTGCTCCGTTGGGACTGGTGCACCGAGTCTCCGAGGTTCGTAGGCCGGTGGCGGCGTCCTATGATGTCTTCTTCGCGTCCTCGTGGCGGTGGCCGGCGTCCGGTTTTGGATGGGCCGCGGTGAAAACCGTGCAAGGGAAGTGTCCATTGCTGGCAATGACCACACCTTGGTGTGTGGTTCCCCTTGTTGAAGGCATCGCCATGAAGATCCCTCCTTTTGCTGGACTGCCGGTTTCCGCCTCTCCGTCCCACCTTGCTTTCCCCAGTGCGGGCGTTCGGTGCAGGTGTTCCTTGTAGTGGTTTGTGAATCGCCCTACAATCTCTCTATCGTTGCCGTCCTCGAACAATGTTGGCCTGGCTTCTTCTAAACGGTGTTTCCTTTGGTTTTGACGTCCTTCCAGAGCCTTGGGGGGCTTTTTCCTGGCCGGCGTCAAGCCATAGTTGATGCTGGTGTCTTCTTACTTATGCCACCGGCGAACATTGGTTGTTTGGGCTGCGTCATGGTGATGATCTAGGGTTGGTTTCCTGGGGTTTGGGCGAAAGCTTTGCAAGACTTGTCTCTGCCGGCAACGACGACGTCTTTGAACGCCGTTCACCTTCTTGGAGGCGTTGCTGCAAGCCCCCACCTTTGGATTCCCAAACCCTGCTAGGCTCCTTTCCGACGACGCGTCTTGGTGGTGCTGCTGCTGGTGCGGTGGAGGTCTGTTGGTTTTGACATCTTTGACGTCGTCGCCTTGCAACAGAAGGCCAGGCGCCCTCTTTCAGATCAAGCATTTGCTTGTTTTAGTGTTGCTTGGTCTTTTCTTTTGTGGTGCTCTGTTGCTGTGAGGTGTGTGTGTGTGGGGTTTGTGTGGGTGTGTGTGTGTTGTAGCTGGTTTCACCAGCGGGTTCTTGTAAGTTGTAACTCTTGGCCGGTTGTTGGCTTCGTTAATTCAAAGCCGGGCTCATTTCGAGCCTTCCGTCTAAATTAGTTCGGAATATATCGTTGCAATTATTGGATGCAGACAGATAACCATCACGAGTTTAGTGGAACGAAGAATATATGTATATATACCAAAACAGTTGGAATAAGCTTGCTGGATCATAACTGAACCTTTGAAACGAATCAAAGAATCTGCTGCACGTGGACTGAGCAGGAAATGCCTACGGGTGCGTCTGAGTAGGCAGCATAGATGGATATATCAGAATCGTGCAAAGCTAGACAAATAATGCCGGCACATAATATGCGAATCTGCAAGGTGACGCTACACGCATACAAATCTGACCTGATAACCATACAAAAGATGGAACTGGATTCTTGGACAATGCCTGCAGGCTAGCTGCAGTATCATTACGTGTCGAATATTCTGCAGTGATATATGGTTTCTTACACGTGCTTCATGATTAAGCAAAAGTTCATTCCGCAGACTAAGTAAGGACTCTTTGGTGTGTGGGAATTTCGTGTGAATTTGTGTAGGATTTCAGTTCAGAGAATTCTTACAAATTCTCTTTTGGATCAAAGAAAATGGCACTACCTGTTTTTTCATAGATTGGTTGCTTATATATGCCTCAATTCCAAAGCAACTTCAACATCCATTACGACTTTTTTTTTTATACTCATTTCCGTAGGATCGAGGCATTCTTTTATGTTTTTACCACGTTCAGTCCAAACGACTATTCTTTTAGTCCCGGGTCCAAAGGGCTTTTAGTCCCGGTTGCGCAACCGGGACTAAAGGCTCCTGGTTGTGTTAAGTCCCGGTTCGTAACACAACTGGGACTAAAGATTTTTTTTTATTTTTTTTTTGAATTTTTTTTTTTTGAATTTCAAATCTTTAGATTATTTTGACAATTTCATCTCTAATCACCCATATTCTCAGGTCAAAGTGCATATCCGGTCAGCCCTAATCTCTAACTTCCCGACCGGTCACCCATCCTCTCATTGCTCCAGGCCCAGCATGCTTAACTTCCTAGTTCCCTCTCCCCAGCCGCCAAGTCTGCAATTGTTGTTTTCTTGAAAATAATAAGCTATCAATTCTATTAACCCTTAGGTCTTGATGGCATATGATTAAATTTTTTGAATTTCAAACAATTATTAAAATAAACAACAATGATTAACAAACAACAATGATTAATTTACAAACTCAAAAAAAATTTAAAAAAATTCAAATTTTTCAAAAAAACTCAAAAAATCGCAAAACAAAAAATTTCTAAAATTATAAAATAATAATAAAAGTTAAAAATAATTGAAAAATAAAATAAACAACAAAAGAATTTCAAAATTTTCAAAAAAAATAATAATTTTCCATTTTATCCTGGCAAATTCTAAAAAAAAATGAAAAATAAAACTTTAGTTAAAAATGCTGATTTTTTTTTACAAAAACCTTTAGTCCGGGTTGGGCAAAATCTAAAAAAAATGAAAAATAAAACTTTAGTCCCGGTTGGAGATACCAACCGGGACTAAAGGTAAAAATGCTGATTTTTTTTTAGAAAAACCTTTAGTCCGGGTTGGTGTCCAAAACCGGGACTACGAACCGAGATTAAAACCTCCCGAGCCCCGTGCGGCATGCGAGCCACTCGAACCGGGACTAATGCCAACATTAGTCCCGGTTCGTAACGCGACCGGGACTAAATGGCCGAACCGAAGGCATGTTTTCTACTAGTGCACCCCCCGGTTCCATTGATAAAGCTCAACGAAACCCTGATGTTTCACAGGTCCAAAGTATCAGCATTACAACGTGAGACGAGCGCACAGGCTCCAAAAAGATGCAGCAAGTCTAACTTTCTTGCTCTTAAACCTACAGACAAGTTTTCCCAAAAGCGCTGCAAGACTACAGGCCAACACACTGAGGAGCAAGAGAACAAAGAAGAAAGGCAAAAGTGAACATTCTCAGGGCTAAGCCACTGGTGTTCCTGTCAAATACTCCCTCTGTTCCATAATGTAAGCCGTTTTAGCATTTCTCTTTCCATCCGTATCTAGACATGTTTTAGTGTACCTTACACTAAAACATGTCTAGATACGGATGGAAAGAGAAATGCTAAAAAGGGTTACATTATGGAACGGAGGGAGTACAAGTTTAAGACTGACCATACAAGTTTTCCCAAACGACTATTCTTACAGGTGTAATGCAATCATTTGTGCAGTTGCATTCCTGTCACATTAGTATATTTTTCCTTCATTTGCGTGATCCAAAGACTCCCTAATTTTGGATCCATATTCTTACATATGGTCAGTCTTAAACCTGAGCTAGCTGGCTTCACACGCACCATATAAATTTTATCCATGCAAACTCTAATGGGAGCTTGCAAACATTTCTTATTTTTTTCCGTTCCATATCCTGATTTTATCAGATATCAGCGCTAGCTATTCTACTCCATTCTTTCCCTGCAACCCTACAGGACGGGCTGCTGGAACATTATGTTCTGTTATCCTCTGATAATGTGACCCGGCTCTAAGTTTGAGGCGTATGGGGTAAAAAAATCGTTATTCTACTCGATTCGTTGGTCGCTAGTTATTGGATTTCATGCCATGGTGAAGATACAGGTGCTGCTTTCGTCGGTCTCTGGCTCGATCATCTTGGTTGCTACCATTTCGTGTCATCGTGTGTGACATCTTTGATTTGCAAGAGTTGCGTGTCCGGAATGTTTTTCTAGCTTTTGCATGGTCGGCGGGTTCGGGTGTCGTTTGATTGGTTGTTGAGTTGTGACTTGATGTCTTTTCTTGGCCATGTTTATAATGGTTTTTGCCTGATATTTTGCTAACTACGCAATTCTCTTCTGCTTAATTAGTGAATGGATCAATCTTTTGCCTCCGTTTCAAAACAAGGATAGAGGTGTTTCACTATTACGTTACTTCATCGTGTCTACAACCAAGTTCCAGTTTTGTTACAGGCAAATAGCGAAATAGAGGTGAGCATCTCATATGCGCTAAACCAGCATCTGTTTCAGGCTGATAGATTATTGGCCCAAGTATATACTAGTATAAGCAAGCACGATCACAACTTTTAACATCAGGATGCTCAAGCCTTCTTCCTCGGGCGAGTCATCATCGCCATGAAATCATCCATGTCCACGAACCCATCATGGTTCCTGTCGATCTCTTTCACCATCTTCCGGCAATCCTCGAGGCTGCACCTCTCCCCCAGCTTGTGCAGCACGTCCATCACCTCCTCCGCAGTGATCCTGCCGTCCCTGTCCCTGTCGAACACGAAGAAGGCGCGCCGTATGTCTCCCATCTGCACGCCGTTCCTGTGGACCTCCATGAACTCGTCTAAGTCCATGTACCCGTCCTTGTTGTTGTCAGCAGCGCAGATCATCTGCCTCGCCTCGCCTGCAGCGTCAGCTTTGTCGAACCTCTGCAGGAGCGCCTGTAGATCGCCCCTCGAGACCAGGCCAGACTCACCTGCAATCTTGTTGAACACTTTCCTCATCTCCTCGTCCTCAAGCTTGTACATCGTCAGGTCAGAGGGCTGCCGGTCCTTGGAGGACAGCAGCCTTCCGGCTGGCCGGTCAGGCTTGAACCGGAGCTTCACCAGATTGTATTTGAAGGTCAGAATGCTCAGGTGCGACATTTTGTAACTGATTTGCTGCAGCTAGCCCGAGACGATGAAGGTTAACTGGTCTCTTCTGCATTCCCTCTATGAAGGTTTTTTTATAGGTACTGTGTGCTGAACAGAGTAATGGTGGCCACAATACAAATGCCTGACAGGTGCAAAAAGTTTCAGAAGTTGAGATTCTTCTAGAGCTTGCGCTGAAAGCAATCTCAAACCAGAAAAGAGGGCAAGCGATGGACCATGCCAACATGCAAAGCAAGAATCTGATCTCTAGCCACCCGCGACAATACAAGCCCATAAAGTTATTTCAAAACTGGCCCAACTGATCTCGTAAATTTATTCTTTCCTTCTTTGTGAATTGTGATAAGCGTTGAACAAAAAAGTACAATATAACTACAAAGATAAGTTTACAATCCTTAAAGAATGGCATCCTGTCCTGTACCGTGCTTGAAATAGAGACTGTGCAGTGGAAAAAAAAATCCCATGTTCATCGAAGGTTGTAAACACAACCTATTCAGCACCAGTTAATAAAATTACCGCTGCGAAACAGAAAGCACCATCAAATTATGGTGGCCTCCCATTGTCTAACTCGTCCATATTTTCGGCCCCCTCCCTATATGTAATTTTCCGAACGTAGCCTACAAAACAAATTAGATGCCCGTCCGACAGACACAATAAATAAGTCAGCACATAAATTTCTGCCAATAGGAATGTTCAGTTAATACAGTAGAAAAAAGAACACCATGATATGGACCAAATGCTAATATCTCCTTTCTTGTAAGAAAATAAGTTAACCGCGCAAGCTCTACTAGAAGATCTGATTAGCGCAAGCTGTTTACAGTTCCATAACAAACAAAGCTTACATAATTTGCCATCAGCTAACCATCACGGAATCCACTCATCCATTGGCAAAAAGGGAATACAATCATGTAAGATACCTACAGGTCTTACACAAATCTCATCACTGTTTTTATCTATCGGGTCAGGATATTTCCAGTATAACTTTTGGGATTTATTTGTTAATAGCATGCCCTTACAGTTAAGCTCAATAGTTGATGTACTTTCAAGCTTCCGCTGAAATGAAGAACAGTTAGCTAAGTAACCTGATGGCACATCCAAACAATTTGATCCAATGAAGACAGTGCCCTTATACTTCTCTGGACCCTATGTGTCAAATGATCCAATTGCATAACAATTTGTACCTTTAGTATATTTGGACCTTTTCAAACATTTCGACATAGCCTGTGGGATATATGACCATAATTTCCACTACCACAGTTTTAGCTGGATTCAGGAAATATAGTTTCTATGAAACAATTTAAGAAGGCCAGAATAGAACCATCGGCTAGTTCATTCGCTTGGTTGTGTGCGATGCACTGTGAACAAAGGGATCCTTTCAGGTCGAAGTCCACATCTGCGATAATTTGCATGGACTCAACCACAGGAAAGTGTCTGAGTTCTGTGTGAGTAGGTAAGACAACTGGCTTAGCTTTGGAGGAGCAGGGACTCAAATCCGGATGCAGATTTCCGTCTAATCATTTTCTTATCAAAGTTCCAGTTACTCGCAAATTCACACTCCCCATTTTAATATTTGTTACACTTCCTTTCTGGCTATTCCTAGTTCTTGGGGGCAAGTTCTTGAAAATTATAAATACAGTGATCGTCAGAAGGTATATGGGTAGTCACAGAAACTAATATCACACTTTGACTTTTTGAGAAGAATGAACATTTGCGGTGGGCAGGGGACTTCTTTTGGAGGGTGTGTATGGTAACATGGACCATTCTTTGATATTTAGTTTATATACAGGTTTATTTCAATTTAATTCTAATTAAATGCATATCTATGTAAAATATAAACAAACGGCGGCATTCAGGCACCTCATTTGATTTGAAGGCTTGAAAATTCAACATTGATCCTAATAAAGAAAATTAATAACCTAGAAATTCTTCGATGATCAAGAGAAAAAATGATCCTGGCCACAGATTGATCAAGGGAAGAAAAGAAAATCTAGAGCACTTATTTTACTGGACCACATTATAAGGTTATAACATTTGCGCATGGATCAAATATAGATATTGCCGAAATACATTATACAGCATATACAATTATATTCAGTAAGGATTAATCAAACAAAGATAGTATTACAGTATTATGACAAAGACAAAGTTTTCACCAACATGAAAGATCTATGACAAATACGGAGTACTTGTGATTTTTATTCAAAAATTACGCCAGCAATTTTGTTAGTCTTTAACATACAAGAGAGAGGAAGAATAGAGAAGATTTTGTGCAACTAGTTGCCCGTGCGCACTATGGTGAACTCGTGGCATACTATTGTTTCCAGTGGCGTAACTGGGAGGGGGAGTAGGGTATGAAAGTAAGATAGCGTGCGCGTAGAAAGACAAAGGGGCATGATTTATGCAGGAATTGTTTTCAAGTTCTGCTTCTATCATTAATTTCCATATAAGATGGTGGTGTTCATGTCATGAGAATCAAAATAAAGTCCATGATCAGGATGCACCTTCGTAGATTGTAAAGGGAAATAACATCTGCCGGCTATCTGTTACTAACCATAATGTCCAAAGACTTAAGTGTGCCCGATGTTTTCCATTGGCATGATTTCTTGCAGATTTCTCAATTTACTTAGAAGTTGTAGAACACATGTCTCTGACTGTTCTTTTGTTGGAATATTGTTTTATCATTGGTAATTTGGTATATGTGAAATGGTCACAACACATGGTTAAATTTAAATAAGATGGTTTAGCAATCTATCAATTCCTGAATAGATACAAAGACAAAAGAGAATGATGCAATGGATCTAGGTTAATAGAAATCACAGTTGCTCCAAAATGACTTGTTATTCCTAAAAATGTCAAGAGCTATATAATTGTGGCATTGCACGTAAGTTTATGCAGTACCTCTCTACATTCAGCTGCCGGAGGATTCTCATAAACCCCTAATTAACTCTACAACACCACAAATCTGTTGGCTTAATTGCAATTACCCCAGTTATAAAAAAAAGGAGACTGGAGCAACACAGGGACTGCTGATCCAATTCTAAAAGTGAGGTTTTCTAATATCGCTGTAGTACCAGCAGTTATATATGCACAATTGCCATTAAATTTGGTGCCACTTCCGTCTCAGAAATATTTCTAATTTAGCTTGTGCAACTTAAAAACAGACATGGGAGTCCAACAATGTTAATACAAGGCATTTTATAACCAAAGGCACCTCATGCACTACCGGTCAAGGCACCTAGACGCAAATCGCAAGCCTTAGCTCAAGCTAAATGCATTGTGATAGCAACTTCCTTGCTACCTCCCTTCCTTTCCCCCGTGTAATTTATTACTTGACAACAAGAATTAACGCCTGGAGACGAAGAAATCTCACCAATGCCAGCGCATGGCACACAGGTGCAGATGGTCTCCTTCCCCTTCTTCCTGTAGTAGGTCACGAGTCCCGAGCCCTGGCAGCTCCGGCACTTGCCCGTCCACTCGTACGAGACAGTTCTGCACTCCTGCAATCCAAAGCCACATAAACAAAGCATCCCAAAATCGGCACCCAAATCAACAACAACGAGAAAAACATATAAACACCGCGACCGGCACCCACATCGACCATGACGTCGCAGCTGAGGCGGCGGTCGAGCTCCTCCCGCGACATGGGCTCGGTGCCCGGAATGGTCATGGGTATCGGGAGCGCGTCCACGTCGTCGGCCAGGTAGCTCTCCTTGTCCCTGGACCACCGCTCCCACCACCTCCTCTTGCGCTCCCCCTTCTTCTCCTCGCGCCGCCGTCCTTGGCCTTGACGCGCACGCCCCGGGTCGCGCGCCGCGACGCGCCCGCCGGAGGTGGAGGGGTCGGAGTCAGTCGGGCGGCGCGGGCGGAACCATTCGGCGCCAGTGGTGTTAGCGGCCGCGGGAGGGGGCGGGTGGGTGGGCGCCGGTGGCGGCGCGGGAGGGGGATGGAGGGGTTGCTGGGGCGCAGGGAGAGGAGCGGGGTC
Source organism: Puccinellia tenuiflora (assembly GCA_012064385.1). Classification (NCBI taxonomy): domain Eukaryota; kingdom Viridiplantae; phylum Streptophyta; class Magnoliopsida; order Poales; family Poaceae; genus Puccinellia; species Puccinellia tenuiflora. Next base: position 370,392 of record QRDG01001271.1, read on the forward strand.
GGGTTCGGAGGATTCATGCGTGTGGGGATGGGGCTTGGGGGACTCATGTGCGTGGAGATGGGGTCTGCGTCTGGGGAGAGGAGCTCATCGCCGGCGAAGTGGACGATGTGGTGGCGTGGCGATGCCGATGAGCGCGGGGGAGGAGTGGGATAGACGGAGACGCCAGACGGGGGAGATATCTTGGTAGGGGAGGCCAGGTCGGCCGGGCAACGGGCTGGCTCGCGGACGACCTCGCAACCCCGGGCTTTTGCACGGCCTGCAGTGGAACCGTTTCAGAGTTTTTTTTTTTTAATCTCCGCACGCGGACACGCTCCGGCCAGCCAACCTGGCCGGCAACCGCAAGTTCGCGTGGCCACGTTCCACGCCTGACACGTGTCTCGCCCGAGGAGTCTATTTTTTCCATTTCCTTCGATCGCAGGTTGAGGTTCCGTCTAGGCGTCTGGCATCGATGGATTGTCACCATTTTAGTTGTCTAAATATTTGTCCATTTTACCATCGATAACTCCAGGGGCGTACCTACATGGAGCAGCAGGGGTCATAGGCTCCCAGGTAGAAAATTATTTCTTCACTATGCTTTATGCGCGTGCAGTGTGTGACACCCAAATTAAAGCAAAAATCAAGCATTATCAACGAGAGGACACCCCGGGTCAATTTCATCCTCCGTCCGCCCCTGGATAACTCTATGTCACTACCGACTTCACCACGTCGCACTGTCGACGGGGTCTGTCGGAGAACTGTCTCAGGAACTGGGTGTGTCACTCTAGGTAAGGAATCGAGTAAGGGGCTGAACACGGAATCAAACAACCCTCAACGTGGCCTGCGACGGAGCTCGTCGAGAATCGCTGCGGGACGGCACTGCAGAGATGAACACACGATGTTACCCAAGGTTCAGGCCCTCTTGAAGAGGTAAAACCCCTACGTCCTGCCTTGGTTGTATTGCACTGCTTGGAGAGGTTTTAGTACAAAGAGAGCTTGCCAAGCTCGAGCGGCTAACAATGGCTAACCCTAGATCTCAGATTGCCAACTGAAGAAGAACCAACTTCCGAACCCTTTGCCCGAACGTGCTCCCCCTCCTTTTATAGGTGTCTTGGGCCTCTTCCCCCACTTATCTTGGCGGAAGGGTCACCACATGGCGACGAAGTAGGATGACGGGTGCACGATAAAGGTAGAGTCCATGGACGCGGTCCACGGCAGGGAGCGGCGTCACCAAAGCTGGAAAAAAGCCACCGTCCAGCCAGGACGGTGGGCTGGCGCTGCTGAGGTCGGGAGGCACCCACGGTGACGTCGTCCTTGGAGCGTAGCGGCAGACGGTCTCCTTATCACCGGAACGGCAATTCCTGTAGCTCCTTGCTTGGTGCAGCATTGTTGACTGCTTTATACACGAGAACGGCAACTGCGGCGCTGCGTCAGCGCGCGTAGGCGCGCCCGTCACTCTACGGAGGACGCAGCAGCCCATATGCGCTCCGTCGCGGAGACAGAGCTTGCTTCGTGAGGAAGAAACCCTCGCGAGGCTGGAGGCTCGCCGAGCCTTTTGGCTTGATCCTTGGAGATGCCCTCTCGAGGAGAGGTCCCCTCGCGAGGAAAACCCTCGCGGGCTCGCCAGGCTTGGAGAGCCTGGTCCTTAGCGAAATCTTCTGAAGAATGTTGTGGGCCCTGGCAGGCCGCCCGTGGTACCCTGGTTTCCACTGTGCCGACAGTAGCCCACGATGGGCACGCCAAAGCCCATGGATGCAGGCGCAGCGTCGGGGGCCCAACGATGCCTGATGGGGTCGTGACACGTGGGGCGCAGCGGTTGCGCCCGAGGCCACGATCTCCTCGGCTCCAACAGGGCGACGTGGTGGGCCCACCACGCCCGTGGAAACTGGCCAATAAAGCCTGCGCGCGATGATGGCCCATCACTTCTCCTATTACTCCGCCGCACACTTTCCCCCAAACGCCTACTTCTTCCCAGAGCGGACCACCTCCAAAAGTTTCTTCTCTCCTGCGACCATGGCTCCCAAGAGAGCAGACGCTCCCAAGAAGGCAAGGCTCCGATGCAGGCCGGCAAGTCCGCGGCGGCGGCCGCGGAGCGCTGAACCCCAGGGGGTGCTGCCGAGGTCCCGCATCAGCTCGGCGGGGGTCCACAAGGTGCGCCACCTGGCGGCGGCGAGCACCAACGAGCACGGCGCCACCATCATGAAACCGGCCGGCACAAGCTTCCCGAGGGGTACTACCCCATCTTCCTCTTCTCCACACTCTCTCCGCCGGTCTCATCCTCCTTTTTCCGACTTCCTCATGGGATTTTGGAGTCATACCAGATCCAACTCCTCCATCTTCATCCCAACTCCATTCTCATCCTCTCCATCTTCGCCTACCTCTGCGAGGCCTATATCGGTATCCATCCTTCGTGGACCTCTTCCGCAGCTTCTACACACTCCGGTCCACCGCGCAGAACGAGCGACCGGATGCGTCTCCTTCCGTATCGCCGACGCCAGGAGCAGGAACTACATCCCCATCGCGTGGAGCGGCGAGAATGCCATCACCAAGGTGACGAAGAAAGTGGAGGACTTCCGCAGCGGTGGTTCTTCGTCTACACCAAGGTGTCGAACCATCTCCTGGATATACCCGTGGCGCCCCCAAAGAAGTGGGCGCACTGGGCGAGCGAGGGCTTCGAGGGCCCAAAGCTCAACGCGGTGTACGAGTGCTGCGGGGGCTCCGCGACGCCGGGCTCACCGGCCAGATGGTGGCGAAAGGACTTCACGAGGCGCCGCATCGCCCCCCTCCAGTGGCACTCGGAGTCGATGTGGACGTACGCAGGCCGGAGGATAGGATGCGCCTGTGTCGGACAACTTCACTCCGCAGTGTGTTGGACGGGTCATGGTGGCCCTCTTCACTACGGCGGTCATCCCTGCCCCAGCCGTCGACGAGGCCCGGCCGCTCTTCCCTTTGGGAGGAGAAGGTGGGCGAGCCCTGCAGGGCCTTGCCCAGATTCGATGATGGGGCATCGTGCCCAAAGGGCACCGCGGGCCCCGCGGCACCTGCGGGCCGCGGAGCTGGAGGAGGGACGAGTCGCCGGAGCCGGATGAGGCGGAGGACTCTGACGAGGGCGAGGCCTCGGGAAGCGCTGACCCCTCGGGAGCCTCGTCGGCTCCTCAAGGAGCGCACCGCCTGAAGAGGACCTCCAGGTGATTTCCTCCAGCAGCGGCGAGGATCCTCTCGCGGAGCTCCCTCCCGAGGCACCGCGGAGGAGGAGGAGAGCAGCGGCAGGGAGGGCGCTGCGAGCCCCGCTCCAAGTCTGCCCACGACAGGAACGCCGCACCGGCGGAGGGGCGCTCCTCGCGAGGAGGTAGGAGCGCCTCGAGAGGGCTAGGCGAGCAGCCCCCAGCCGCCAAAGGCGAAGAAGAGGGTGTGGAGGATGGCCGACGAGTAAGCCCTGGTCCTTCTTCTTTCCTTTAGCATCTTGCTTTCGAAAACCCTCTTGACGGATCTTCTGTTTGTCTTTCTTCTCAGCAACCTTGCGGCGCCGAAGAGGCGACGGCTCCGCAAGCTTGGAGAGACCGCCGGCGCCACCGTGGCGACGCCTGCGGCTGACGAGCCGCAGCGTGTGGCTACTCCTCCCGCGGATGAACACCGCGCAGAGGGGGAGGTTGAAGAGGTGGCGTCGTCGCCAGCTCGGGCCGCCACTCCTCCGATACTGCAGGAGGCAGCGGAGGACGAGGCGGCGACCGAGGCCGCAAGAGCCTCGGAGAGGCGGGACGAGGCGGAGGCACAAGAGGCCACCGTGGAGCCGCCTCCGGAGGAAGAGGCCCCCACAGAGGGCTGACGAGCCCGAGGCCGTGGCAGGCGCGGCCACCACGGAAGGGGCAGAAACTGCCCCTGAAGAGCAGGAGGAGGAGGCGCCTCGGAGCCCACGGATGCTGGAGCCGGGGACGAGGACGCCCAGCCCCCAGAGGGCTCCTGACGCGGGCGGCGAAGGAGGCGCCCACACGAGCCCCCAGGTCGCATCAGGAGCGGCTGTGAGCCCGAGGCAAGGTGCCTCGGGTGCCTCGCCAAGCGTCGAGGCCTCTGCACCCCGCGGCGATGCGGGGACCTTGGCGCTGCGGGAGCCGCGCCGCCACGCGGTTCGCCGCAGCTCCGTCTTCAGCCAGGCGCGGCGGACGCTCGACGAGCTGGAGACGCAGTATGCCGAAGAGGAACTCGCCAGGGCGGAGGAGCGGGCGAGACTCGACGAGGCCTGGGCCCTCCTCCGCGAGAGGGTGGAGAGCTGCCGCCGGCAGGATGCGGCGGCCCGGGCGGCGCGCGAAGAGGCGATGCGCTTCGCCAAGGAGACCCGCGACAGCGTGAAGCGGGAGGCGGCGGAGACCATGGAGCAGCTGGACGCCGCGCGGGAGGCGCTCGAGGCGGAAACCGCCTCCAAGCAACAGGAGATCTGGGCCGCCGAGCAGAAATTCACCATGGACTCCAAAGTTGTCGAGGACAGCTTGAAGGAGCTCCGCGAGAAGCTGGATGCTCGCGAGGTGCAGCTGACATAGCGCGAAGCGGAGCTCTCGCGACGCGAGGGAAAGCTCTCCCCCCGCGAGGAGGAGCTGCGCCGGCGCGAGGAGCAGGCCCAGCAGCTCGAGAAGGACCAGGCCACCCGCGAGGAGGAACTGCTGGCTCGCGAGAGTCGGGTGGCCCAGGACGAGGCCTCCTACGCGGAGTGCCTCGCGAAGGCCAACGCCAGCCTCGAGGCGAAGCAGAATAAACTGAAGAAGGAGGTCGACAACGGGTCAAGCTCATCCGCCAAGATCTCTTCAAGTGTTTTGGCGAAAAGGCCAAGAAGCAGGAGGAGCGCTTCACGACGAAGCGCAACGAGCTNTCCAAGACCTGGTGTCCCGCGCGCGTGCTGTTGGGGATCGCCTGGGGACCGAGGTCCCCTCCCTCGCCGCAGAGGGGAACGACGACGAGGCCGGGTACGCATTCTTCTTCGAGCGATTCCTCACGAAGCTTGAAGAGACCGCGAAGGCCTCGACGAACGCGTCGTGGAGGAGAGCCGCGATCTCCTCGTCCTCGCCACCTGCCGCATCTTTGCCAACCTCGCGAGGCTTCAGCCTTCCCTCGACCTCGAGGCCGTGACGGCGCCCGTCGACCTCAGCTGCCGCGTCGCGGTGAGCGACAGGATGCGGAAGGCCGCAGAGGCGTATGCCAAGAAATTCGACCAGGTCGAGGTAGAGGAGGACGAGGACGATGGCGAGGAGGACGCCGCGGAGGAGGAGGAAAGCGCTGCGGCGACGGGGGCACCTCAGGAGGCCCGACGGCCTGAGCTCTTTCCTGCTGGATGTGCATGGGGCACATATTATCTTAGTATTTTGTTGTAAAGCCTTGTAAAGACTTGTTTAAGTTTTATTTGAATGCGCTTGTGATATCCCTCGGGAGGCTTTTATCTTTCCCTTCATGTCTTTTTCGCTACGTCTTAGGACCCTCTCTTAGCGCTACACCACCACCGCTTCGGTATGTGAGAGTCAGGGCTCCACAAGGCCGGGGGGTGCGCGAGGCCTCGAGAAGTAAGAGCTCCCGAGGCGCGATGCTCGGGGCTCCCCTTTAACGCGCAAGCAGCCCATGAGGCATAGGAGAGAGAAAAGAGGCTCGAGGGACAAAAACCAGCGAAAGGAAATTTAACCAAGTGTTTGGACTTAGCTTCGCGAGGCGTTTTTGCCTTGGAGAGGGTGTTGGTTCCCTGATGAGGCGTTTTTGCCTTGGAGGGGGTGTTGGTTCCCTGAGGTTGCCTGAGGCTTGTTTTGAACCTGCTTTCCTGCGTTTGGACAGATAGGCATACCCATAAGCAATACATAGCTAGATAACTCATGCACACTCGTAGGTTCCTTCATGTGTGTCTCGCAAGGAGAACAGGCACCAAGGTCCTTGGTGAGTTGACGTGCACGGGAGCTGGCCCATGAGTTCAGAGCTCCTTGGGAGTTGACATACGTAAGAGCTGACCCGTGAGTTCAGAGCTCGGATCCCTTGGGTTTGAGGCGCTGCTGGGATGCTCCCGAGGCACAGGCACCATGCTCAGCCCCCGCTCGCAAGATGCACAGGAGGGATCATACGAGCAAGGATGAGATGCAATAATATAACTGCTTACCGAAGCAACAACATATGCTGGCGCGAAGCGCAAAGGTTCAAAGTGACCTGAAACAAGGGTTCATTACACTGGCGTGGCCAGAAGTACAAAATCCGCCATGTCTGAGCATGGGGTTCCACATGGAGTGGCTGAGACTCTCGCGGCCCGAGGCGACGCATGTAGAGAGAGCTCAGAGGGGGACCCCTATGCGGGGGTGGCTTTGAGATCCTGCGCTCCGCCATGTCTGGGCATGGGGATCCACCTCGCCAAGGCATGGTGCTTGAAGAAGTCACCTTGCCGAGGCGTGGTGGCTTGGGAGTCTTCTCGAACGGCCCGCGGCAACGTATAGTAGAGAGGGGAGCCCGAATGTTTTCCTCGTGGAGGATGATGGCGCGAGGCTCTCCCTTGATGCAAAAAATTGCTCGGCGAGGATGATCAGGGGTAGAACTTGCGCAGGTGCTGGATGTTCCAGGGGTTGGCGACAGGAATGCCGTCCTCTGTCTCGAGCCGTGCGGAGGCAGGCCTGGTGATGTGGACGACCCTGTAGGGTCCTTCCCACATTGTCGAGAGCTTGTGGAGGCCTGCCCTGGAGAGGATTCTCCTCAGGACAAGGTCTCCTGCTTCGAGAGTGCGCGGGCGGATGTGGCGGCTGTGGTAGCGACGGAGGTCTTGCTGGTACTTTGCCGCTCTCAGGGCCGCATTATGGCGGAGCCCCTCGAGTAGCAGCAGGTCGTCGCTGCGGAGTTCGTCCAGCTCAGCCTCCTTGAAGGCCAAGACTCGCGGAGAGCCATGGGTGATCTCGCTGGGGAGAACGGCTTTAGCGCCATAGACGAGGGAGAACAGCGTCTCGCCAGTCGGCTTTGTTGGCGTGGTGCGGATGGACCAGAGCACCGAGGGGAGCTCATCGATCCAGTGCTTGCCGCTGGCCTTGAGGCAGTTGAAGCTTCTCGTCTTGAGGCCCTTGAGCACCTCGGCGTTGGCTCGCTCAGCCTGCCCGTTGCTTCGTGGGTGAGCCACCGAGGCGTAGCAGATTTGGGCGCCGAGGCTGCCGCAGTAGGACTTGAAGGCGCCGCTGATGAATTGCGAGCCGTTGTCGGTGATGATGCGGTTGGGCACCCCAAAGCGGCAGACCAGGCCCCTGATGAATTGTACCGCTGATTTCGCCGGGATGGTGCGCACGGGTTCCACCTCAGGCCACTTGGTGAACTTGTCGATGGTGACATAGAGGTAGCGGTAGCCCCCGAGCGCTCGCGGGAAAGGTCCTAGGAGGTCCAGCCCCCAGACCGCGAACGGCCAGGAGAGCGGGATAGTTTGGAGTCATTGTGCGGGCTGGTGAATTTGCTTGGCGTGGAATTGGCAGGCGTCGCAGTACTGGACGATTGCGGCTGCATCTTGAAGCACTGAAGGCCAGTAGAAGCCACTCCGGAAGACCTTGCCTGCGAGGGTGCGCGAGGATGAATGGTGGCCGCACTCTTCGCTGTGGATGTCGTTGATGAGCTGGCGGCCTTCCTCGGCAGGGACGCACCGCAACGCAACCCCATTGGGGCGCTTACGGTACAGGTCTCCGTCGTGGAGGCAGTAGGATTTGGCTTGGCGAGCAACCCTCTTGGCCTCTGCATCCTCCTCGGGAAGGACTCGATCTTGCAGGTAGCTCTTGATCTCATCGATCCAACCAGTGTCTTGGCGTACCAGGGTCATCAGCAGGCGATCGCCTGAGGGCAGCCCGCAGTTTGGTGCTCCACTTGATGGAGCTAGTGGGAGCTGCTCATTGATGCTCATGTTGACCGCTGGTTGCTTGACCGAGGACTTGGCGAGTCTCTCCTCGAACACTCCAGGCTTCTGGGCTTCCCTTCTTGCCGCTCGCCTGGCGAGTTCATCTGCTTCTTGGTTTTCCCCTCGCGGGATATGCTTGAGCTCCATGCCCCTGAAGTGCTTCTCGAGTTTGCGTACCTCTTCAAGGTAGGCCACCATGTATGTGTCCTTAGGCGTGTAGCTCTTGTTGGAGAAGTTGACGAGGAGCTGAGAGTCACCCTTGATGAGGATGCGCTTGATGCCGAGGGCAATGGCAGCTCTGAGCCCAGCGAGGAGGCCTTCGTATTCAGCAATGTTGTTGGAGACCTTGTCGTTTTCCTTGAAGCACAGCTGGACGGCGTAGTAGAGCTTGTCGCCTGTTGGTGAGCTGAGGACAGCACCAGCCCCTGCACTCCGGGCCGCGAAGGCCCCATCGAAGTTCATGGTCCAGTAGCTGGGCTCCGTCCCTCCTGAGGCTGTAGCCTCTTCCTCTTGAGGCTCTTCTTCACGCGTGTCCATCCATTCAGCCATGAAATCAGCCAGCGCCCTGCCCTTGATGACCCTTGTGGTGTCAAACTCCAGCTCGAAGGGTTGCAGCTCGATGCCCCAGCTTGCGACGCGATCTATTGCGTTTGGGTTGCGTAGGACTTGCTCCAGGGGGTACGAGGTGACCACCTTGATGGGGTGACCCTGGAAGTAGTGGCGCAGCTTCCTGGAGGCGCTGAGGAACGAGAAAAGGAGCTTTTGCTGCATGGGGTAGCGCTCGCGAGCGTCCCGCAGCACTGTGCTGACAAAGTACACGGGATGCTCGACGAGGGTGGTTGTTGACGTGGCAGCGGTTGGCTCCTCTCGAGGCTTGGTGGAGTCCTTGTCGACGTTCTCTTGAGGCCCCACTTATAGAGGCTCGGCATGAGGCTGGTGGCTTGACGAGGGTGCTTCCTTGTCGAGGAGTTCTGGGCTTGGCGAGGCGGAACTCTGCTTGGCGAGGACTGGCTCTTCCCTTTCAGCCACCAAGACCGCGCTTGCCGTCTGAGGAGTGGCTGCAAGATACAGCTTCAGAGGCTCGTGAGGGCGTGGGGCAACCATGATGGGTGGGCTCGCCAGGTACTTCTTCAGGTCCTCGAAGGCCTTTGCCGCTTCAGGGGTCCACTTGAAAGGACCGGACCTCTTCATGATCTTAAAAAACGGCAGCGCCCTCTCGCCGAACTTGGAGATGAAATGGCCAAGGCTGGCCATACATCCCGCTAAGCGCTGCATGTCCTTGAGGCGACAAGGAGGCTGCATCTCTTCTATGGCCCTGATCTTGTCGGGGTTTGCTTCGATGCCACGATGAGACACCAGGAACCCGAGGAGTTTGCCTGAAGGGACCCCGAAGACGCACTTGGCGGGGTTCAGCTTGATGTTCACCTTGCGCAGGTTGGCAAAGGTCTCCTCGAGGTCCTTGATGAGCGTGTCCTTCTCGCGGGTCTTGACCACGATGTCGTCGACGTAGGCCTCTGCATTCCTTCCCATTTGAGCCCCCAAGGCGATCCTCATGAGGCGCTGGAAAGTGGCACCGGCATTTTTCAGGCCGAAAGGCATGCAGACATAGCAAATAACACCACAAGGGGTGAGAAATGCTGTCTTCTCCTCGTCCTCCTTCGCCATCTTGATCTGGTGATAACCAGAGAAGGCATCCAGAAAACAGAGGAGTGCGCAGCCGGCGGTGGAGTCCACGATCTGGTCGATCCTTGGGAGGGGATAAGGGTCCTTGGGGCAAGCTTTGTTGAGGTCGGTGAAGTCGATGCAGAGGCGGCTTCCTCCGGTGTGCTTGGGGACGACCACACCATTGGAGAGCCAAGTGGGATGGACAACTTCCTTGATGATGCTAGCTTTCTTCAACTTCTCTACTTCTTGAACGATGAAATCTTGCTTCTCTGGCGCCTGGCGCCGTGCCTTTTGCTTCACGGAGCGTGCGTTTGGACACACAGCTAAGTGGTGCTCGATCACCTCCCTCGGTACTCCGGACATATCTGACGGCATCCATGCGAACATGTCCGAGTTTGCCCTGAGGAAGGCGACGAGCGCGCTTTCCTATTTGGGAGGCAAGTTGGCGCCGATGGTGACGCTAGCCCCCGAGCCGTTTGCCTCAAGAGGCACCTGCTTCGTCGCGGCCTTCTCCTAAGAGAACAGCTGCTTCTTCTTCGCGGGGGGCCTCGGGAGGGGTTCCTCATCCTCGTCAGCGGGGGACGCCACCGCGGCAGCCTTGTAGGCCGCTTGTGCAGCGTACAGGGCGTCTGAGACCATGCCGCAGATGACGATGGTGCCACCCGAGCCAGGGAGCTTGACGAGGTTGTAGGCGTGGTGGGTCACCGCCATGAACTTTGCGAGGGCGGGGTAGCCGAGGATGGCGTTGTAGGGCAGGCCGATGTGTGCGACGTCGAAGTCGATCAGCTCGGTGCGGTAGTTGGCTTGCGTGCCGAAAGTGACCGCGAGCCTCACTTGCCCAGAGGGGTCGTGAGACCCTCTGTCACCCCCGAGAAGGGCCTGGTGGGCATGAGCCGCTCGTAGGGCACCTGAAGCTTCTCGAAGGTCTCGACAGAGATGACATTGAGGCCTGCACCCCCATCGATGAGCGTCTTGGAGACTGCGATGTTGTTGATGGTGGGGGTGCAGACCAGCGCGATGGTGCCAACAGTCGAGGTGGACTTGGGGTGGTCGCTGGAGTCAAAGGTGATGGGGTACTGGGACCACTTGAGGGGCCTGGAGGCCTCAACCCCGGGAAGCGCTACCGCGATCTCGCGAGCGAGTTGCTTGAAGTGGCGGTTGGAGCTGGGGGCCTGAGCCCCACCGAGGATGCAAGCGGCCCCGCGAGGCACCTGGTAGCCCTCAGGAGTCTCGGCAGGGAGGTTGTCGTTCGCGGGCTGGACGGCGTTGGCTTGAGGGTTCTGCTGGTAGTTGTCGTCGTAGTTGTTGTTGTTCCAGCATCGCCCCCTGCGGCCGCGGCCGCCGCGACCTTGCTGCCCCTCGCGAGCCTCACGAGCCTCGCGAAGCCTCGCGAGGTCGTAACAGTCCTCGGTGGCGTGGGAATGCCTGTTGTGGTAGATGCGGAAGGGGCGATCATCTTTCTTCTCGGGGTCCACGGCTGGAGCGGCAGCGCGAGGCTGCTTGGCGTCAGGCTCAGCCGCAAGGACCGCAGTGGTCTTGCACTTCTCGGTGGATTTCTTCTTCTTCTTGGATCCCTCGGTAGGGTCCCCTGGCTCGTTCTTGACGAACAAGCGGCCCTCCTCAGCCTTGTTGCACTTGTCCGCCAAGTCGAAGAGCTTGACGAAGGTGGTGATGTTGTCGTGGATGCCAAGCTTCTCGAGCATCCGCACGTCTGTGACTCCAGCCTGTAAAGCCGAAATGACCTGCGCGTCGGTGGCGTTGGGGATCTTGTTGCGCACCTGGCTGAAGCGCTGGATGTACTTGCGGAGGGTCTCGCCAGGCTTCTGGAGTACGCCGCGGAGGTCGTTGTACGTGAGGCCGCACTCGTACGTGCCCTTGAAGTTCGCGACGAAGCACCGACAGAGATCCTCCCAGATGTTGATGGACTCAGTAGGGAGGTTCGTGAGCCACGAGGACGCAGAGTCCTTGAGGGCCATGGGGAACCAGTTCGCCATGACTTTGTCGTCGCCCCCCGCGGCCTGGATGGCCAAAGTGTAGAGTTGCAGGAACTCTAGGGGGTTGTTCTTGCCGTCGTAGCGCGGAGGACGATCCGGCTTGAACTTGACCGGCCAGACGACGCGACGGAGGCTGCGAGTGAACGCGGCTGTCGTGTCGTAGGTGACCACACCGTTGGCGAGGGTGGCACGGAGGTGGCGCCCTGCGGTGGCGACGTCCTGGACGGCGCGGTTGTGGTGATCCTGTTGGCGCTCGATGTTCACGCGTGCGTCCTCGGGGCTCGCTGCACGATTTGGCAGTCGTGCGGCGACGACACGTGCGATGCAGCGCGGTTGTCGCGAGGAGGAGCCCCTGCTGGAGCAGGTTGCGGTGGAACTGGTGGAGCTGGAGCGGGCGTGGGATGACGAGGAGGTGCATGCGGCGCGCCGTGCGCCACGTCCCCCGTGCATGCAGAGGGAACCAGCGAACGAGACGGTGCAGGAGCGGCGACGCGAGCGGCACCGATGAGCTCGGAGAGGCGGTTGAGCCAGGCTTCTTGAGCCTCCGGCGTGGGGCGGTACTGCAGCAACTCCTGCGCCATGAGAAGCGCAGTTGACAGGCTGGGCGCAGGGCGGCCCAGCGAGGAGGCAGCACGGTCCCGCGACGGGTGTAGGGAGGAAGCCTCCTCTTCGCCGAGGTCACCCTCGGCGTGGTCGTCGTTGTTGTCCTCTGGATGCTCGACGCGGGGCTCGGGGTCGACGTGGCGCTCCGGAGCAGCGCTCCCGCGCGGGCGGCCACGCGGGTTGCCAGCAGGAGCGGTGGCGGCGCTAGCCGTCCGGCGAGCGAGACGTTCGGCGCGAGAGCTGGCCATGGCTGTGTCGAGGTTGAAGACGCGCCTCAGCCCCCTACCTGGCGCGCCAAATGTCGGAGAACTGTCCCAGGAACTGGGTGTGTCTCACTAGGTAAGGAATCGAGTAAGGGGCTGAACACAGAATCAAACAACCCTCAACGTGGTCCCCCTCCTTTTATAGGTGTCCTGGACCTCTTCCCCCAAATATCTTGGCGGGAAGGGTTACCACATGGCGACGAAGGAGGAGGACGGGTGCCCGATAAAGGGGGAGTCCATGGACGCGGTCCATGGCAGGGAGCGGCGTCACCAAAGCTGGAAAAGCCACCGTCCAACCAGGACGGTGGGCTGGCGCTGCTGAGGCTCGGGAGGCGCCCCACGGTGACGTCGCTCTTGGAGCGTAGCGGCAGACGGTCTCCTTATCGCCAAAATGGCAATTCTTGTAGCTCCTTTGCTTGGTGCAGCATTGTTGACTGCTTTATATACGGGAATGGCAACTACGGCGCTGTCATCAGCGCGCGCAACCGCGCCCGTGACTCTGCGGAGGGCGCAGAGCCCATGTGCCACGACAGAGCTTGCTTTGTGGGGAAGGAAACCCCCGCGAGGCCGGAGGCCTCGCCGAGCCTTTCGGCTTGATCCTTGGAGATGCCCTCTCGAGGAGAAGTCCCTCGCGAGGAAAAACCCTCGCGAGGCTCGCCAGGCTTGGAGAGCCTGGTCCTTAGCGAAATCTTCTGAAGAAAGTTGTGGGCCCTAGCAGGCCTGTCGTGGTGGGTTGCACGGCATATCCATCAGAGACGGAAAAGAGTGTGGGGCAGGCGACGATCGGATGCTCGCGCGGGATTGGGCAACAAGCACGCAAACACACGCTAGTTACCCAGGTTCGGGGCCCTCTTGTGGAGGTAACACCCCTACGTCCTGCTCTTCTTGTTCTTATTGCTTGATCACTGAATCGGACTACAGAGGTGCTCCTAGAGCTGTTTCGGGTGGCAGCCGGCTGGAGATCCTAACCGGCTGGAGGTTGAAGATGATGCTATCTGTCTCCTCACGTGATTCAGCTTGCCTCGTGCAGGAGGCCCCTGCATGCTTTATATAGGCAGCATCTAGGGTTTCTAGGTTACAGGGAAGTTACATGTTTGCCCCTATGACATCACTACGGTTTCGAGCCGGCTGGAGCTTGTTGTCATGATTTGGTACAGGAGATGCCCGACAGCGAGTACTGTTCGCCAGGAGCGGTTACGCGGTCTGGGCCCACCCATACGGAGTTGTCGGTTGTTCGCGTCCGGCTCCAGCCTAGCCGGCCGTCCGCCTCCGGGTAGACGCAGGCGGCCTGCTTCAGGCGGCTGGCTTCAGGCGGCGCCAAGCAGCCGGCACTTGTTCAACCGGCACCCTGGAGTTTTGAAGAAAAGGTTCTCTTTGGGATATCCGGGGTTCATATCCCCGACACTAGCCCCCGAGATCATGGAGCCTTGCTAGCTCGCTGGGAAGACTTCTCGATCTTCTCCCCTTTGTCTTGAATCGTTGTGGTTGAAATGTCGAGGTTGGAGTCGGCGCCGGGTGGAACTGATGCCGGGTGGAACCGAAGCTTGCTGGTGAGGGGTTCTCGTCGGGCGCTCCTGTCCTTAGTCGCGGGTCGTTGAAGTTATCGTCGGATAGTCCGGCTTCCTGGCGTAGGATCTGCAGATTTTTCTGGTCTGGATTGGCCGGCTCGAAGGCTCGGGTCGTGGCCTACGTCAGCCACGACCTGCCGCCTCGGGGAGCCGTTGGTGTTCTGCCCGAGGCCTGACGCACGTCGCCTCGGCTTCATCGGGCCGGATTTTCTGTGGCAACTGCCTGCTTGCGGGATCGTCTGCGGAAAGTGCGGCACGGTTGCCCGCCACGCGGCGTGATGAGCGGGGCGGTTCCGCTCGGCTTCGGCTTTAAAGCGGAAAGAGAGGGAACGGCTGGGATTACCGTTCCCCCTTCTCGCTTCGTCTTCCTCCTCGGTTCTTGCGCACTCTAGCTCTCGCCCACCTTCTCTCTCTTTCGTGCTCTTTCGGCATTTGCCTCGTTCACCACGGGGAACCGATCCTCAATGGCGAGCTCGGGTGCATGGATGGGCTCCACCGTGGATGATGATTTCATCTGGGGGTTTCGTAAGAGGATGTTCTTGGGGACGACGGACGAGGTGGAAGCCCGCGCCCCCCCTGAGGATGAGGTTTCCCCGGCGCCCAAGAAGGACGAGGTCGTCGTCTTTTCCTCGCATTTGGAGTGGGGAATGGGGCTCCCGGTGAGCTCCTTCTTCGCGGAATTCTTGCGCTTCTACGAGCTGCAGCCCCATCATCTGGGGGCGAACTGCATCACCCAGTTATCCTGCTTCGTCGTGCTATGCGAAGCGTACTTGGGCATCTGGCCCAGCATGGAGATTTTTGGTATGTTCTTCTTCCTGCGGTCTCAGACGACCGCTGGGCAGCAGCGGGACTGCGGTGGCGTCTCCATCAGCGCGAAGAACACGCCGCTGCCCAAGATCAACCTGCCCGATTCCATCAAGAAGTGGCAAGGTACCTACTTCTATGTCCGGAATCTTACGGGCGCCGACCGGATCGGCCTTCCGGCCTTCTCCAACTCGCTGCCGGCTGCGAGGTCTTGGCTCCGGAAACCGCCTGTGGACGCGGCCCTCGAGAAGATCTTGTTTGACCGGCTGAAGTCATTGGTGGCGGGCGGCCTAACGTCCAGGGATCTGACCTTGACGTGGCTGTCGAGGCTGACGTATCCGCTACAAGCTCGCCCGCACAAGATGTGCTTCTACTCCGGCCCCCGGGATCCCAGCCGGACCTGCTTGGAGTTGCCGGGCCAGACGGGCCTCCGCAAGTGGGCTCGCCGCCTGATCACCGACCGGGTCCAGGTGGAATGGGATTTCGGGGTCGAGCCGTTCACCCGCGAGGAACGTGCCCCCGAGGTTAGTCTTTGTAATTTCGTCTGTCTTCGATTTTTTCGTCCGGCTGCCGCCTGACTCAGCCGGCCTGTCACACAGCTTTGCGACCTTCAGAAGGTCGAGGACTTCGAAGTCGTCTTCGAGCCCGACGTCAGTGGTCCCTTCACCAGGGCTCTGACGAGGTTACTGGAGGAGGCGGAGTCCGCCGACGTGGAGGTGGAAGGAGACGTGGACGCCGCCGCTGAAGACGAATCGGGCGGCGGCGCCCGCGCCGGCCCGGATGGGCGCGGCGACACCACCGAGTCATCCGGCGGGGGCGCCGATGCTGATGAGGATGGCGGAGACGATGACGACGCCGCCCACACCGCAACGAGCCCTGTCCCCTTCGCCAGTTCTGACTCCGAGCCGGTAGCCGACCGGGGCGAGGACCTTGAGCGCGTCGCCCCTCCTCCCGTCTTGTCGCCTCGCGGTAAGTCTCCCGAGCCCGGCGTCGCCGGGCAAACTGATGTTGTAATGCGAGTGGTAGTGAATCTTTCCAGCGGTTCCGAGCCGGCGACATCCTCCCGCCGGACCAAGGAGTTGGAGGCGGCGGCGCGGAAGAAGGTGGTCCTTCCCCGGCAGATCGTGAGGGAGAGGCGGTCGAAGTCGGCCGCCGATGTCGATGCGAATGCCGCGCCGCCCAAGCGGAAGGGCGCGTTCGAGAAGCGGGGTGTGCTGCCCACCAAGAAGTTAGCTCTCTCGTCGTCCCGGCCTACGACGGCCGGCTTGATGCCCGCCGGGTGTAACAGCCCCGCTTTTGTACCCTAAAATACGGGCCAAATTTTCGCTTTTTGTGTTGCATTGCATCATGGCATACATATTTAAAATTGCTAATATGGAAATAAAGCAACACCTAAAAATGAAAAACAAGGGAAGCAAAACCCTTCCTAAATTTCCAAACTACATGCATTGCCCAAAATGGCCAAACCAAATTAATTTGAATTTCCAAATTGTTCAGGAAGTTCCAAATTTCTTTTATAACCCATTTGCTAAAATTCTTTTATGGACAAGCAAAGATATAAAAATTGAGAATTCAATTTGGGTCTTTACAAATGCTATTTTTGGAACCAAGTTGAGTTTTCCAAAATTTCAATCTAAAATCATGGGGAGCCTCTTTAACATGTTGGGATCCTCCATGATTAAATTCACTATTTTGGAAATGGTTAATTGCTCCAAATACATCTATTTTGGAAATTATCAAAAAATGCCCTATTTAAACTCCAAGAACAAATGTAGTGCAAAACATTTTTATTTGCCTCACCAATTTTTGTGGAGCACCTAAGGGCTAAATGGAGCCTATTTAAATTTTTGCATAATTTCTGAAAAGGTATAAATGGCTCTTTTAAATAGCTCAAGTTTGCTGGTTCTTGCAAAATCTGGGAAAAATGGAAAAGACCACATCCCTGACGTGTGGACCCCTCCCTGTCAGCTCCTCCTCCTCTTCTCTTCACTGTGGCGCCATGCCGTGGCCGTGCCCTCCCATGCTGCGCTGCCCCACGCTCGGCCTGCTCCTTCAAGGACCACCTCGACGACATGCTCTCTCTCCCCTGCTACTTTCCCCTCCTCACCTACTTCCCTTGCTTCTCCCGGGAAAACCCTAGGGCGAGCTCTCTGTCCACCGCCGCCGCCGTCTCCGTGGTCGCCGTCGATCCCGGCCGACGGAGCTCAAGACGACGTCGCCATCAGGTCCGCCTCGTCCCGGGCTACCCCCGCCCCCACGGAATCGAGCTGAAGCGCCATGAAATCGAGCCCGCGTCTCGGTCTTCCTCGCGGCCGACCGTGCCGCTGTGGACCTCGCCGCCGCCACCGACCGTCTCCGACCTCCCCCTTCCCTGAAAGGATGTCCTGGAGCTCTGCCGCGCCGTCCCCACCCTCTTCGTCGAGCCAATCGAGCTGGGATGTTTCCGTTGATAAGAATCGAGCTCGTCCATCCCCGCCTCACCGACGGCCGCCGCTTGTCGAGCACGCGCTCGTCGCCGGCGTCATTTCCGCCCTCGCCGAGGACGCTCACGCAGTCAAGGGTGAGCTCCTCTCTCACCTGCATCCTCTCCTGCCCCCTTCTCTCCCTCTCGCCGTCGTTACGTCGCCGTCGCCGTGCTGCGCGCTCACCGCGCTCCCGTGCGTCGGTCGCGGCTTTGACCTTGATCGGCCTGGCACCCGGCCTGGGCTGGCCTCGAGGCCGGTTGCCTCCGATGCCTGCCCGGCCTAACGCCCGGCCTGGGCCGGCCTTGAGGCCGGTTCCCTCGGGCTGGGCCCCGGCCTGCGCCCCGGACTGGGCCGGTTCCGAGGCCGGCGGCTTCGGCCACTGGCCCGGCCTGTGCCCCGGTCTGGGCCGGATTGGAGGCCGGCCCGTACAGTAGTTTCTGCAAAATTGGAAAATTAAATTGGAGTTTAGATAAATCATATCTGTTTGAATAATGATTCAAATTGGACAAACCAAAGGTCAAATTGTTCAGAAAAACATCTCCTATCTTTTGGTAGCATTGTTTTGCCCTTTGTTTAAATAAATTTTTGATGTTTAATAAAGAATTCCTAAAATGGGTTAAATAATCCCAAATTAGGAAATTTCATAACTTGTTAAATAATTGTCCAAAAATTATGAATTAAATATCAAAGTGATCCGCACTTCAAATGCTATTAAATCATGCACTTATCACATCATGATCACAAACTTTTATTTGATGTTATTCATAATTTGATTAAATGAAGTAATTTCAATTATTTAATTAAATTGTCATTTATTCATCGGTGCTCCGAAAATTACAAATAAATTACCGAATTGATCGAAATGACGAATCCTATCCATTCTTGTCATGTTCATGCATATTTGAGCCACTTCTCTAATAATTTGATAATTTATAAAGAATTGTGGTCACTAAGATAAATATGGGGTTGGTTCCAAATAATTGCACTAATTATTTGGCTCCCCATTTAATGTTGCTATGTAAGTTATATAATAATATGGTTGCATCAATTGGACATGTCATCATGTGATTGAGCATTGCATTTTGAGTTCGTGTGATTTATGTGTGCCTTGCTTTTCTCTTTTGGGTATCGATAGATTCCGGAGTCGAGGCTAACGCTCCTTATCACGACGAGCAATACTTCACGCCCGGGCAGCAAGGCAAGAGATAACCTAACCTTCTTGGCATCTAGCATCCTATGTTTTTAAACTTATTTTATCCACCATAATATTGCATGCAATTCAAATGTCTCTTTGGGTAAATATTAGAATATCCTATGAATGCATGTTCTTCCCCGAGCCAATCACATGTATCCCTACCTATGAAACCTAGGGTTGAAGTGTTGGCCGAGATAAATATAGAATTGTGGTATTCATATGCTTAGCTATGCTTAGCCATGCTTAGTTGAAATACTAGTTATGTCCGTTGTTGAATTCCGTAATTGTTGATGATGATGGAATGATTCGGGCATGGTGGATAAATGTGATGCTTAATTAAAATGCTAAGACGGCTCGGGTGAGTTGCCATCGGGGATGGTGTTTTGCCTCACTCTAGCCCCTAGGTGTGAGTTCTTTACCTCTTGAACCAAGACTGAGCGTGCTTCCGGAGGTGGGGGCATATGGAACCCCCTCTGACCGAATAAGTTGTGCGGGCGTATCCAAGGGTCCTCTAGTTCGGTTTTCCATTTGCGTGTGAGTATGTGGGTGGAAAAAGAATGATGTGGAAGGTGGTGTTTAGGGCGTGGCGATGGGGCAGGGTGCTGAAATAGGCACTGAACCTGTCCTGTGGCCACAGATGACTCTTGGATAGTCTCATGCAATGTAAAGGTCTAACCGCGCCCACTCGCCGGCCTTCCCCGGAAGAGGGCCAACTAGGTGAGCCGGACGGTACCGATGGGTAAATTAGTACACCCCTGCAGGGTTAATCTTTTCGAAAAGCCGTGTCCGCGGTTATGGACGACTTGGGAATAGACGATAAGACCATAGAGAATATTAACCTAATTGGTATGGCAGCTAAAGGTTGCATAACAAACTTGTGATAAAGGTTCATTTCCTCGAGGGTGAGTCGAGGGAGTGCCTTTGTGTGAGATGAGTGGTGATGGTTGCAAGTAGGTTCGCCGAGAACCGAAGATGATAATGATACCCTCTTACCCCTTTATAAAAATACTCTGAGTAGACGAATGCCATGTGTCATTTATATCTTTCTGTTTATGAAAATTAGCTTTATGCAAAAGCACTACATATAAAGCTTTAGAGCCTCCGTCAGTCATTGGGCCTATATCGCCCTACTAAACTTGCGAGTACATCGTACTCAGTCTCTCTTTGCTGCCTATATGTATTTGTATTTCAGAGGAGGACGATACCGAGCAACTAGGTGGTTTCTTCATTGACGTCGACTACTAGTCTGGGGTTCCCAGGTGGCAGCTTGGGACCGTGGAACAAGCTGGCTGGGAAATGTTTATTGTAGGCCTCTTAGGCCATATATTTGCTTCTTGTTGCTAGACAACACTACCCGCTTCCGCTTGTTGAATTGTTGGATCTGTGATCCTTTTGCTTGTAATATTTGTATTCTTCTCGTTATATGAGTTGCTATCCTTTTGTGTCGTAGAGTCATGCTTTGTGCCAGTTCTGTTCCACAAGTCTCGATCTTTGTCTTATACATTGATGGTTGTGTCGGGTTCATAGCCTCTCTGTATAATTCCGGGGTCGGGGCGTTACAAGTTGGTATCAGAGCAGGACTGCCTGTAGGAAACCCGTTCTTTTGGTCGATGTCGAGTCTAGTTCGTGAAAATTATTTTTAACCTAAAAATGAGTTGTGAAAAACCCTCCTAGGATTCTTTTTACTCCTTATCCAATTCACTCTGATCTCGGTGTCATCTTACCTCTATTTGATTTTAACGGTTTTCTGATCGTCGGCAACTCCTAAATCTATAGGATCACGGGGTTGGGTTCTATCTTTAGTTAGTGGTTAACTTTGCTCTTCTGCAAATCCTAAATCCCGAAGAGAAGAAGTTGCGGATCGTCAAGAAATTCCTTGTTTTAGTCCAAGATCTTGAACCGAAGGTCCCGGATTGTGCTAGGGCTCAGGTGTAATGATTCATGAGGGTTGTCACCCTTGTGAGCATTATGCTATTATGGGTCCCGGTGCATGAAGCTGATTTTTAACCCAAGATCTTTCCCGTTGAATCCTGGTGTTAAGGGTCAAACCCTACATCAGGTTGGCAAAAATTGAAGTTGGTCTTCAAACTCGAGGTTGCAGCCGTAATTGGTTTCCTCGGCAATGCTCTTCTTCGTCACTAGCGTACCTAGGCTCTCTGTTATGGAATCATCTGAATCATGACGGGATTGCTCTTAGCGAGTTTTTCCATCCATATTCGTGTTTTCTCCGGTAACGACCGTTTCTGAAACCCTTTCGGCACTAGT
Source organism: Puccinellia tenuiflora (assembly GCA_012064385.1). Classification (NCBI taxonomy): domain Eukaryota; kingdom Viridiplantae; phylum Streptophyta; class Magnoliopsida; order Poales; family Poaceae; genus Puccinellia; species Puccinellia tenuiflora. Next base: position 391,066 of record QRDG01001271.1, read on the forward strand.
TGTCGGAAGAGTGCTAACACGGGCTTCTGCATTATCTTGAGATTGTTGCTAGCCCATTCCTTACTCTAGATCTGTCGTCCGGCCTCTATCCGTCCGTTGACCGTCAAGTGTACCGTGCATTGGGGTGTTCTGATGCATGTTACCCTTGTGGTTCATCAAGGCATTCCATTTCGGGATGTCAGGAGAAACAAACTCCGGTACCTCGTCTATGTCTCGGACTAGGTCAAAGTATTGTACTTCGCGGAGTAAAAGCTTGTTTAGCTTTTGTTCGGTTCCACCGTGAAGTGTCACACTCTTTTATATCGAGAGGTCGTGCTTAGTCTCATGACGTACTTGATGAAGTGATGCTTTTAACCGCCCTTATCCATCTACCTCCGAGCTACCCGGGCTCGAGAATGTTGAGGATGAATATCGTTGTGGTAATCGGATATTCTTAGCAACTAATACTGTTTCGAAATCCAAAGACTTTGGTGACACTCTTAGCATGACTGGTAATTATATCATCGAGCTGAGTTGTCTGTGTTGCCAAGTCCTTTTGTTCAGATGCACACCTTCGGTCAGCAAGTGGGATTCTTTTCGAAACTCCCAAGACCGCACCTTTTCCTGAAAGGCAAGTTTTCTCTCGCAACCAGTGACTTTTGTCGCTATGGATCCGAGTGAAGTTCACTTTGTCCCCTCGGGTAAAATCACAAGTTGGTTATGTATATGTGCATCATGGAGCTGGTAGGTTGTTACCTCCCATTCTCTGATTAAGCCATGTGTGCACACCAAACCCCTGACCGAGTCGTTCCTAAATAAGAAGAAGTTGTCAAACCTCATCATCTCACCGGTGTTTCCCAATCGGGAATCAATTGGGCTTCATTGTTTGGAGTCCATGCTGGTTCAATTCCCTTTCCGTAATCATGAACCAATGGAACCCCCAATCTACCTCGTGTTTTGGAGTTTGTCACTGTAGCCTTTATCTGAGAATCTAGTTATCCTATCTGTCGGCTAACGTTAGCAAACTCCTTCCTCGGACATGCCAAGTCTGAGTTACCCACACGGCTAAGCAACTCCGGATCTCAAGCAAAAGTGATGCTTGGAGTCTATCAAGAGTGTGACCTAAACCTACTAGTAACCCGACAAGTCCGGTGTTGTGGCTCATTCACCTCACCGGAAGGCCTATTGACGAGATCTCTCAAATCCTTAACCTCAACCACTATCCCTGAGGGTAATGTGTAATTTACCCTGGTAGTTCTTCCGTATGGTCTTTTCTCTATCTCATGTGCGACTTTCGCTTGAGGATGAATGAAGGCTAATTCCGAAGCCGGAGTGCGATATCTAGAACCTCAAGGAGAACCTCACTAAGGAGTTGCTAAAATTCTATCGGTCAATCCTCCTACCCCTGGGTTTTACCTCTCTATCTACTTGTGGATCAAATGCTATATCCTTCTCACCTCGGTGAAATCGAGGTTTTGCCCACTCCCACGGACGATGGGTCAATTCATCAGTTTCGTTAGGGCCAAGCTTGTAATCCTGTGGAGTCCGGAAGGTGTCCTTTCTTCTCATGGTGCTTCAAGTTTCTATGATCTACACCTCTTGGTGGTTTGAAGTAATGTCTTAGTCTTGGACCAATATCCTGAACTAGGTGATTGGTTGTCCTATCATCGGCTCGACCTTTGTTTGGTCAAGTCGTTCCTTTTTTTTTCTCAATAACCTATGGTTTTGGGCAAGAGTCGTTTTGTCTACCATCTTAAGTTATCTCCTATTCTGTCCGCCTTTTTGGCATGTCATGTTAGTTAGCTAAATCTCTGCAATGAGGAAGATGTGTGTTGTCATGTTTCCCTCATCCCTACTTCTACTCTAGAATCTCGGGACGAGATTCCTGTAAGGGGGGTAGAATTGTAACAGCCCCGCTTTAGTACCCTAAAATACGGGCCAAATTTTCGCTTTTTGTGTTGCATTGCATCATGGCATACATATTTAAAATTGCTAATATGGAAATAAAGCAACACCTAAAAATGAAAAACAAGGGAAGCAAAACCCTTCCTAAATTTCCAAACTACATGCATTGCCCAAAATGGCCAAACCAAATTAATTTGAATTTCCAAATTGTTCAGGAAGTTCCAAATTTCTTTTATAACCCATTTGCTAAAATTCTTTTATGGACAAGCAAAGATATAAAAATTGAGAATTCAATTTGGGTCTTTACAAATGCTATTTTTTAAACCAAGTTGAGTTTTCCAAAATTTCAATCTAAAATCATGGGGAGCCTCTTTAACATGTTGGGATCCTCCATGATTAAATTCACTATTTTGGAAATGGTTAATTGCTCCAAATACATCTATTTTGGAAATTATCAAAAAATGCCCTATTTAAACTCCAAGAACAAATGTAGTGCAAAACATTTTTATTTGCCTCACCAATTTTTGTGGAGCACCTAAGGGCTAAATGGAGCCTATTTAAATTTTTGCATAATTTCTGAAAAGGTATAAATGGCTCTTTTAAATAGCTCAAGTTTGCTGGTTCTTGCAAAATCTGGGAAAAATGGAAAAGACCACATCCCTGACGTGTGGACCCCTCCCTGTCAGCTCCTCCTCCTCTTCTCTTCACTGTGGCGCCATGCCGTGGCCGTGCCCTCCCATGCTGCGCTGCCCCACGCTCGGCCTGCTCCTTCAAGGACCACCTCGACGACATGCTCTCTCTCCCCTGCTACTTTCCCCTCCTCACCTACTTCCCTTGCTTCTCCCGGGAAAACCCTAGGGCGAGCTCTCTGTCCACCGCCGCCGCCGTCTCCGTGGTCGCCGTCGATCCCGGCCGACGGAGCTCAAGACGACGTCGCCATCAGGTCCGCCTCGTCCCGGGCTACCCCCGCCCCCACGGAATCGAGCTGAAGCGCCACGAAATCGAGCCCGCGTCTCGGTCTTCCTCGCGGCCGACCGTGCCGCTGTGGACCTCGCCGCCGCCACCGACCGTCTCCGGCCTCCCCCTGCCCTGAAAGGATGTCCTGGAGCTCTGCCGCGCCGTCCCCACCCTCTTCGTCGAGCCAATCGAGCTGGGATGTTTCCGTTGATAAGAATCGAGCTCGTCCATCCCCGCCTCACCGACGGCCGCCGCTTGTCGAGCACGCGCTCGTCGCCGGCGTCGTTTCCCGCCCTCGCCGAGGACGCTCACGCAGTCAAGGGTGAGCTCCTCTCTCACCTGCATCCTCTCCTGCCCCCTTCTCTCCCTCTCGCCGTCGTTACGTCGCCGTCGCCGTGCTGCGCGCTCACCGCGCTCCCGTGCGTCGGTCGCGGCTTTGACCTTGATCGGCCTGGCACCCGGCCTGGGCTGGCCTCGAGGCCGGTTGCCTCCGATGCCTGCCCGGCCTAACGCCCGGCCTGGGCCGGCCTTGAGGCCGGTTCCCTCGGGCTGGGCCCCGGCCTGCGCCCCGGACTGGGCTGGTTCCGAGGCCGGTGGCTTCGGCCACTGGCCCGGCCTGTGCCCCGGTCTGGGCCGGATTGGTGGCCGGCCTGTACAGTAGTTTCTGCAAAATTGGAAAATTAAATTGGAGTTTAGATAAATCATATCTGTTTGAATAATGATTTAAATTGGACAAACCAAAGGTCAAATTGTTCAGAAAAACATCTCCTATCTTTTGGTAGCATTGTTTTGCCCTTTGTTTAAATAAATTTTTGATGTTTAATAAAGAATTCCTAAAATGGGTTAAATAATCCCAAATTAGGAAATTTCATAACTTGTTAAATAATTGTCCAAAAATTATGAATTAAATATCAAAGTGATCCGCACTTCAAATGCTATTAAATCATGCACTTATCACATCATGATCACAAACTTTTATTTGATGTTATTCATAATTTGATTAAATGAAGTAATTTCAATTATTTAATTAAATTGTCATTTATTCATCGGTGCTCCGAAAATTACAAATAAATTACCAAATTGATCGGAATGACGAATCCTATCCATTCTTGTCATGTTCATGCATATTTGAGCCACTTATCTAATAATTTGATAATTTATAAAGAATTGTGGTCACTAAGATAAATATGGGGTTGGTTCCAAATAATTGCACTAATTATTTGGCTCCCCATTTAATGTTGCTATGTAAGTTATATAATAATATGGTTGCATCAATTGGACATGTCATCATGTGATTGAGCATTGCATTTTGAGTTCGTGTGATTTATGTGTGCCTTGCTTTTCTCTTTTGGGTATCGATAGATTCCGGAGTCGAGGCTAACGCTCCTTATCACGACGAGCAATACTTCACGCCCGGGCAGCAAGGCAAGAGATAACCTAACCTTCTTGGCATCTAGCATCCTATGTTTTTAAACTTATTTTATCCACCATAATATTGCATGCGATTCAAATGTCTCTTTGGGTAAATATTAGAATATCCTATGAATGCATGTTCTTCCCCGAGCCAATCACATGTATCCCTACCTATGAAACCTAGGGTTGAAGTGTTGGCCGAGATAATTATAGAATTGTGGTATTCATATGCTTAGCCATGCTTAGTTGAAATACTAGTTATGTCCGTTGTTGAATTCCGTAATTGTTGATGATGATGGAATGATTCGGGCATGGTGGATAAATGTGATGCTTAATTAAAATGCTAAGACGGCTCGGGTGAGTTGCCATCGGGGATGGTGTTTTGCCTCACTCTAGCCCCTAGGTGTGAGTTCTTTACCTCTTGAACCAAGACTGAGCGTGCTTCCAGAGGTGGGGGCATATGGAACCCCCTCTGACCGAATAAGTTGTGCGGGCGTATCCAAGGGTCCTCTAGTTCGGTTTTCCATTTGCGTGTGAGTATGTGGGTGGAAAAAGAATGATGTGGACGGTGGTGTTTAGGGCGTGGCGATGGGGCAGGGTGCTGAAATAGGCACTGAACCTGTCCTGTGGCCACAGATGACTCTTGGATAGTCTCATGCAATGTAAAGGTCTAACCGCGCCCACTCGCCGGCCTTCCCCGGAAGAGGGCCAACTAGGTGAGCCGGACGGTACCGATGGGTAAATTAGTACACCCCTGCAGGGTTAATCTTTTCGAAAAGCCGTGTCCGCGGTTATGGACGACTTGGGAATAGACGATAAGACCATAGAGAATATTAACCTAATTGGTATGGCAGCTAAAGGTTGCATAACAAACTTGTGATAAAGGTTCATTTCCTCGAGGGTGAGTCGAGGGAGTGCCTTTGTGTGAGATGAGTGGTGATGGTTGCAAGTAGGTTCGCCGAGAACCGAAGATGATAATGATACCCTCTTACCCCTTTATAAAAATACTCTGAGTAGACGAATGCCATGTGTCATTTATATCTTTCTGTTTATGAAACTTAGCTTTATGCAAAAGCACTACATATAAAGCTTTAGAGCCTCCGTCAGTCATTGGGCCTATATCGCCCTACTAAACTTGCGAGTACATCGTACTCAGTCTCTCTTTGCTGCCTATATGTATTTGTATTTCAGAGGAGGACGATACCGAGCAACTAGGTGGTTTCTTCGTTGACGTCGACTACTAGTCTGGGGTTCCCAGGTGGCAGCTTGGGACCGTGGAACAAGCTGGCTGGGAAATGTTTATTGTAGGCCTCTTAGGCCATATATTTGCTTCTTGTTGCTAGACAACACTACCCGCTTCCGCTTGTTGAATTGTTGGATCTGTGATCCTTTTGCTTGTAATATTTGTATTCTTCTCGTTATATGAGTTGCTATACTTTTGTGACGTAGAGTCATGCTTTGTGCCAGTTCTGTTCCACAAGTCTCGATCTTTGTCTTATACATTGATGGTTGTGTCGGGTTTATAGCCTCTCTGTATAATTCCGGGGTCGGGGCGTTACACCGGGAGAACCACGGCGGAGGTCCGGGCGGATGAGATTGTGGCCGAGGTTAGGGCCGAGGTTGACGCCAGGCTGGCGGAGAAGGCGGATGCCCCCACTGGTGGGGTCGACAATGAGGTGACTGGCCACGTTCCTCGTGGTGATTTTATTTATGACTTGGACCCGAGTGATTTGGAGAGGGAGTTTTATGCTCAAACGACGCAAGCGGTTTTGGCTTTGGAGACATCTGACATTGGTATGACTGTGGAGCAGCTGCTGGCCTCGAAGGAGGACGAGGAGAGGACGAGGGCGGCGGACGTGGAGAGGGCAGAACCCGCCACCGATGGGTCCCGCGCCCAGGGAGAACCTGGCCAACATAACGTTGCTCTGCTCCTCCGTCGAGCAAGGCTTCGCCGAGGCGGCTAAAGAGACGGCATTGCTCAAACGAGAGCTTGAGGCGGCTAAAGGTCTAGCTTTCTTTCCTGCTCGCGTTCTGTCTTGTCATTCTGCATTTTTCTCTTGCGTGTCTTGACTTGACGATGGTCCGATCCCCGCAGGCGACGCCACCTCCCGCGCCGGCTTGGAGAAACAGCTAAAGGAGAAGGATGCCGCCCTGACCTCGTCCAAGGCCGATCTCCAGGCGGCGGAAAAGGTGTCGGAGGAGCACCGCCTCGAGGCCGTCCGGCTAGACGAGGAGGCGACGAAACTACGGGAAGCCGTGCACCAGAAGCAGAGCGAGATTGAGTCCCTCCACGAGAATGCGACCGAGCTGAGGGATCTGCTGAAGGATTCCGTCGAGAACAACGACCTGATCGTCCAGGCGGCCAAGGCATGTGAGCTGGAGCATGAGCGGCTGGTGGGCGGCCTGGTCAAGGAGGTCGAGCACGTGAACGAGCTGATCCTCGGTAAGTGAAGTCTCCTTTCTCCTTGATTTCTTGCTTGGGGTCTTCTACTCGGCCTCACTGGTTTGAAATGCAGGCCTTTATCCCGAGGTAGACGCGCAAATCCAAAGATATGCTGCCTCGGGTCATTCTCAACCGGAGTCCTCCGATGCTGCTGCTGCTGCGTCTACTCCGACAGCCGTCTCTCGTCTTCTTCAATTCGGCCAGGAGTTCGATCGGCTGAAAGAAGCGGCCGGCGGCGTGCTTGAGAACCTGTGGCCGGATGCTCCCTTGCCAGCTGCTCTCCATGATTTATCCACCCGGCTTGAAGGGGCGCTAGTTGGCATCAACGAGCAGGTGGAGATGGCGGCGCGCAGAGGCACCGACATGGCACTGGCCGTGGTGAAGTCGTGGTATCCTGGCGTGCTGATGAGCAGGCTGTTGGATGGTTTCCGCACTGGGACATCCCTCGCAAGCCTGCGTCCGGAAATCGCCATAGCCTCAGGGCGAATTGCCGAGGCGGTGGACCTGACGAAGCTTGTTCCTGCTGAACCATCTTCGGCGCCACAGCCTGCTGAAGATACTGGAGCCGGCGGCGCCGCTGGTGCCACTGATGCTGCTACTGCCTGATTTACTTGTCTCCCTGGAATGCCGGGTGTAATTGTCGTTCTGTATTATTAACCGTCCTGCCACATTGTTCACCTTGTTATGTCGTGCACTTTTGAAGATTGTCTTGTAAAAATTCGATATTCTGCTTCCTGCCGTAGACTGTTATTATGAGTGCCGCTTTCTCTGTGATTGTTGGGTCTTTGCGCCGGGATTCGTGCTCGTTTTGGTGATGATAATCACCATGCCTAGCCCCCGAATTTTGGGCCGGCTTGAGCATCTAGCCGGGTCGAAATTTTCACTTCTTTTTGTTTGTCTTTCGCTTTTCTTCGGTCGTCGTTACATCGCGCAGCCCCCGAGTCCGTGACTTGGGGTGTTATGAATTTGCGTCCGGGTCTGGGCAGCCGCCTTGGCGGGCGCGCAGCCCCCGGATTTTTTATGCCGGCTGACGGCTTGGCAGCCCCCGAGTCCGTGACTTGGGGTGATTTATATGTGCGTCCGGGTCTGCGGAGCCGGCTTGGCGGCTGCGCAGCCCCCGGGCATTTTATGCCGGCTGACGGCTTGGCAGCCCCCGAGTCCGTGACTTGGGGTGATTTATATGTGCGTCCGGGTCTGCGGAGCCGGCTTGGCGGCTGCGCGGCCCCCGGGAATTTTATGCCGGCTGACGGCTTGGCAGCCCCCGAGTCCGTGACTTGGGGTGATTTATATGTGCGTCCGGGTCTGCGAAGCCGGCTTGGCGGCTGCGCAGCCCCCGGGAATTTTATGCCGGCTGACGGCTTGGCAGCCCCCGAGTCCGTGACTTGGGGTGATTTATATGTGCGTCCGGGTCTGCGGAGCCGGCTTGGCGGCTGCACAGCCCCCGGGAATTTTATGCCGGCTGACGGCTTGGCAGCCCCCGAGTCCGTGACTTGGGGTGATTTATATGTGCGTCCGGGTCTGCGGAGCCGGCTTGGCGGCTGCGCAGCCCCCGGGAATTTTATGCCGGCTGACGGCTTGGCAGCCCCCGAGTCCGTGACTTGGGGTGATTTATATGTGCGTCCGGGTCTGCGGAGCCGGCTTGGCGGCTGCGCAGCCCCCGGGAATTTTATGCCGGCTTGGGCTTGCCTCCTTGGCTTCTGTGTGTGGACCCGGTTGCAGTTACTGAAAGGTCCCGTCATCTGAACTTCGTTGCCACGTGTAGATCGTGGGATCGTGGGTGACGGTTGGGTCTCCCACGTTGTCTCTTGGTTGTGCTATAAAGCTTCACAATTTTCTTTCTTCCTTCTCACTGCGCTTTCTTGCTCTTCCTTCGTCTTTGTCCTATTGTTCCTTCGCAGGTTCGCCATGGTGAAGTCTGAGCCTATGGATGTTGCTGCTGAGGAAACCGTCGCTGCGCCTCCGGCGAAACGTCCTCGCGGTCGTCCCCCTAAGAAAGGCGGTCAAGGGCGGGGAAAGGCGGTCGCCTCCGCTGCCGCCGGTAGCAACGCTGGTCGCGGCAGGGGCGGCAGCCGCGCTGGCTCGAAGAAGGCAGGTGCCGTCGGTGGTGGCGCTGGCGGTGGCGTTGGTCGTGGCAAGAACCTCCTTGTTCACGACTCGTCGAACGAGGAGGAAACCACCCCTGTTCTTCCGCCTCCGGGTTTTGACCCGGTTCCCAAATATGCCCCCTCTGCTGTCGCTGACAGCGAGGAAGACAGCGCGGAGTTGTCTTCCGCCTCTTCCGACTCCCTGGAGAATCCACGACGCCCGGGCTGGGGTGTGTTCCCCATCGGGGAGTTCCTCATGATCCCGCATTCGCCAGTTACTGGGCCGGTGCAGAGGCTTCCTGATGCCTTCGCCGACGCGCTTCCGGGCGTTGGCCACTTCAAGTTCAAGCTCTTCCGTGAGGGTGCTTCCCAGGGTCCCTGGAATGCAACTGTCCGGTTCACCTCCCAGGTGGAGGGTAATGCTGTTGTCAACAAGGTGGAGTTCGTCAGGGGTTGGGACGAGTTCGCTGACTTCTACGAGCTCGAAGCCGGCTTCATTCTCTGCTTCCGTCTTCGGCGTGACAAAGGCGTCTTCTTCGTGAAGGTGTTCGACGGCACCCTCTGCATCAAGCACTGGGTTGGCAAGAAGATAGGTGGATCCGGGAAGATGACGGATGCCGCTTAGGGAGCTCTCTGCCGGCTCGACCTTGTAGTTGCGCAGGGAAGGTCCGCCTGTGTACTTCCCTTTTTTGTTTTGTTGTTCAGCCTCTATCTGTAAAGCCTTTCCCTTGACGTTTAATGCTACTTGCTTTTGCTCCTGTACTTGTTTACTTATGCGCAGTTATCCCTTCCTGCTCGTCATGCTTGTGTCCGGCTTGAACTCTCGAAGCCGGTTGGCGGCATTTTCGTGCGCAAAATAAAACGACGAAGTGGTTAGCTTGTTCTTTCAACCATGGAGAGCATTTTTATTTTGTTTTAATTAGCTTCGTTCTCGCCTGTAGCCTTTCCCGCCGTCGTTCGTGTGCACTTCACCGTCTAGCGGGATCATGCACACTACTACACCGTTAGGATCCGGTTTGTTGGGCCAGAGTTTTTTCAGCCGGCAACGATTTCTGTTTCTTACATCTTTCGCATACAGTCAGCCTCCAGCTTATTCTCTTGCCGGCCTTAACCGGATCCGAAGAGTTAGCCGTTTAGCGTTGTGTAGTTAATCATCCGTAATAGGAGAAGCGGTTGCCGACTGCCGGCTTGGCCGAGTTTACAGAAGAACATTATTCCAGCCGGCATTATTTCCCTTTTTGCGTTTTTCACGTTGTTGGCCCCCTCCAGCTTATTCTCTTGCCGGCCTTAACCGGACCCGAAGAGTTAACCGTTTAGGGGTTAGTCACGCTACACGGCCGCTAAAGGCAAACTTGCCGGCTGCCGGAAGGACCGGAAAGAAATTGCGGAAAAAGTTGCAAAAACTGCTCATGTGCTCATCATTCTCATTTCTTTATTGATAGCATAGGTGATACATACATGGTTCTTTCTCAGGTGTAGAATCGACGCAAGAGTGACGCGTTCCATGGCCTTTCCGTTTCATCGCCCTCCTTGTCCATCGTGTCCTTCTTGCGTTCGCGGGCGTCGATCAAGTAGTAGGCGTCATTGATGAGCGCTTTGCTTACGATGAATGGTCCTTCCCATGGCGATGAGAGCTTGTGCATATTCTTGGTATCCTGGATGAGCCGGAGCACGAGGTCGCCTTCGCGAAAGCGGACATGCTTGACGCACCGACTGTGGTAGTTGCGTAGTTGTTGCTGGTACATCGCCGACCTTGACTCGGCAATCTGGCGTGCTTCCTCGAGCAGGTCCATTCCATCCTCGTATGCTTGCTTAGCTTGTGCTTCGGTGTACAGCACGATCCGGGGCGCGTCGTGCTCGATGTCCATTGGCATGACGGCTTCAGCCCCATGGACGAGGAAGAAGGGGGTGAAGCCGGTTGAGCGATTCGGTGTCGTCCTTAGGCTCCAGAGGACGGAAGGTAGTTCTTCTTCCCACGCGCCGGCTGCTCGCTCGAGCGGTTCGAGCAACCGAGGCTTGATGCCGGATAGGATGAGGCCGTTTGCCCGCTCGACCTGCCCATTTGACTGTGGGTGTGCAACAGAGGCCACGTTGACGAAGTTCGACCCGTTGTCCGTGATGATGCTGTTGGGGTATCCGAAGCGGTGGATGATGCTTTTGAAGAACTTGACTGCTGTTGGTCCATCCAGTTTCTTAATCGGCTTAGCTTCAATCCACTTCGTGAATTTGTCCACTGCTACCAGCAGGTGTGTCATGCCTCCGCTGGATCTCCTCAACGGGCCGACCATGTCGAGTCCCCAGACGGCAAACGGCCAAGTGATAGGAATTGTCTTGAGTGCTGAAGCCGGCGTGTGCTTCTGCGTCGCGAATCGTTGACAGCCGTTGCAGAGCCGGACCAGCTGGTTTGCGTCCGCCAGCGCAGTCGGCCAATAGAACCCATGCCTGAACGCCTTAGCCACAATTGCCCTTGAGGATGCGTGATGACCGCATTCGCCTTGATGGATTTCTTTGAGTATCTTGATTCCTTCTTCTTGGCTCACACAGCGCTGGAATATCCCAGAGACACTGCGCTTGTATAGCTCGTTGTTGATGATGGTGTAAGCGCTTGCCCGGCGTTTGATTTGCCTGGCGGTGAGCTCGTCCGCCGGGAGCTCGTTGTTGGCGAGGTAGGCGAGGAAGGGTTGGGTCCATGGCGGAGCTTCTTCAATGACGAGGACCTCGACGGATTCCGTCTCGCCTGGAGCCGGCCCAGCCGACTCCGCGCCAGGCGGCATCCGGATGGAGTCGGAGCCGGGACACGGCGTGATGGATGGCTTGTAAAGCTTCTCGAGGGCGACGCCGGGTGGGATTTCCTCGCGGAGAGAGCCAATGTTCGCCAAAGTGTCGGCCGCCTCGTTGTTAGAGCGGTGTATATGGTGAAATTCGCATCCGTCGAAGCATCCCGCGAGCTGCTGGACGAAGAAGCGGTAGGCGGCCATGTTGGGGTCCTTGGCGTCCCAATGGCCAGTAGTTTGCTGGACCACCAAGTCGGAGTCGCCGTAGCAGAGGATCCACTTGATGTTCATGGCCTTGGCGAGTTTGAGGCCGTGCGCGAGAGCTTCATATTCAGCTACGTTGTTGGACGCCGTGAAGTGGATTTGTAGCACGTACTCGAGTCGGCCCCCCTTAGGTGAGGTGAGGACGACTCCGGCGCCGAGTCCCCAGTATCTTTTGGAACCATCGAAGTGCATGAGCCAATGCTCGCCGGAGTCGGGTGGCGGTGGAATGTGGTCCGTCTCCGTCCAGTCGGCTAGAAAATCAGCCAGCTCTTGTGACTTGATTGCCGTTCTTTTGTCGTATTCGACTCCGTGCGCCGTCAGGTTGATCGCCCATTTCGCGACTCGGCCGGTTGCGTCCTTGTTGCCTATGATCTCGGCAAGCGGTGCGTCGCTTATCACTTTGATTGGATGCTCTTGAAAGTAGTGCTTCAGCTTCTTCGTGGCCATGTACACGCCGTATACGAGCTTCTGGTAGTGTGGGTAATTCTGCTTTGACTGAGAGAGCACCTCGCTGAGGTAATAGACTGGCCGCTGAACCGGCCGCTGCTTGCCGGCTTCATCTCGTTCAACCACCAGGACGACGCTGACGACTCGGTTGGAGGCGGCGATGTACATAAGCATGGGCTCTTTGGAGTCGGAGGTGCTAAGACAGGGGCGGTGGCCATCGCACGCTTGAGTTCCCTGAAGGCGGCGTCCGCCGCGTCGCTCCAGACGAACTTGTCAGTCTTCTTCAGTAAATGGTAGAGCGGGAGGGCTTTCTCGCCGAGCCGGCTGATGAAGCGGCTGAGGGATGCCAGGCAGCCAGTGAACCTTTGGATGTCCTTGACGCTTCTCGGCTGTCGCATGTTGTCGATGGCGGCGATTTTCTCCGGGTTGGCCTCGATCCCTCGTGCCGACACGAGGTAGCCGAGTAGCTGTCCGGCTGGAACGCCGAACACACACTTCTCCGGGTTGAGCTTCATCTGGAAGCGGCGCAGGTTGTCGAAGGTTTCTTTGAGGTCGGCGAGGAGGGTGTGCTTTTCCTTGGTTTTGATGACGACGTCGTCAACGTATGCGTGCGCGTTGCGACCGATCTGGTCGTGCAGGCATTTCTGCATGCAGCGCTGGTATGTTGCTCCCGCGTTCTTCAAGCCGAACGGCATGGTGGTGTAGCAGTACGGGCCGTAGGGGGTGATGAAGGCGGTCTTGAGCTGATCGTCCGGGTTCAGCGGAATTTGATGGTAGCCGGAGTAGGCGTCGAGGAGGGAGAGGAGGTCGCAGCCGGCCGTGGAGTCGATCACTTGGTCGATGCGCGGCAGTGCGAAGGGGTCCTTGGGGCAGGCCTTGTTGAGGTGTGTGTAGTCGACACACATTCGCCATTTCTTGTTCTTCTTTTCCACCATCACTGGATTGGCTAGCCACTCCGTGTGTTGCACTTCTCTGATGAATCCGGCTGCGAGTAGCCGCGCTATCTCTTCTCCTATCAACTGTCTTCTTCCTTCTGCGAAGCGACGCATGGATTGCTTCACTGGCTTGGCGTCTGGACGAACGTGTAGAGAGTGCTCGGCGAGTTCCCTCGGTACACCCGGCATGTCCTTGGGGGACCACGCGAAGATGTCCCGGTTCCCACGGAGGAACTCGACGAGCGCGCTTTCCTATTTGGGGTCCAGGCTCGCCCCCACGGTGACGAACTTGGACTTGTCGGTGTCGTCGAAGTAGATCTTCTTCGTGTCTCGCGCCGCCTGGAAGCTCGACTCGCCAGCCGGCTTGGCCGACTCCGGAATCTCCAGCTTCTCCTCATTGGCCTTGCGCTTGAATTGCTTCATTTCCTCATTACAGACCATGGTCTCGGCCACCTTTGGCTGTCGGAGGCGCAGGCGATGGAGCGCTTGTAGTCTCCAGCGACGGTGATGATCCCGCGTGGGCCTGGTAGCTTCATCTTGAGGTAGGCGTAGTGGGGTACCGCCATGAACTTGGCGAGCGCCGGCCGCCCGAGGATGGCGTGGTAGGCGCTGGAGTGGTCGACCACCTCGAAGGAGACAGTCTCGCGGCGGTGGTTGCTCTTGGTGCCGAATAGGACGTCCAGCCGGATGAGGCCCATGGATGAGCCGGCTCGCCCCGGCACGATGCCGTGGAAGACCGTCCGGCTCGGCGTCAGGCTGGACTCGGAGATCCCTAGCTTCTCCAGCGTGTCGCGGTAGAGGATGTTGATGCTGCTGCCCCCGTCAATGAGGACGCGTGAGAAGGTGCAAGCGCGCTTGGCGGAGATGATCATGGGCTCCAGGACTAAGGCATAGCCGCCTGGGTTGGGCATCAGCTCCGGGTGGTCGCTGCGGTCCCACGTGATTGGTTCCTGCGACCAGTTGAGGTACTGGGGACAGGTGGAACCACCGCGTTCACCTCCTTGAACCGTTCGCGCCGGCTTCGCTTGTCGTCGCGCTCGCTGACGAACACGACGTAGGCGGCATCCGGATTCTGGTAGCCGTCTGGACCCCTTGGAGGCGGAGCTGGAAGGCGCTCCCTCCTTTCTTCCTCGCGTTGGCGATCCTCGCGATTCCTATCTTCGCGTCGTCTGTCGTCGCGTCCTCGATCGTCCCGTCCGGCTTCATCCCGAGGCGGAGGCGGGTTTCGCCGCTCGTACGGTGGTGGCCTTGGGCGGCCGAGGGTGCATTGCCTGACGGTGTGGTTTGCTGGCCGGTCGCCATGGTTCTGGCACGGTTGATCGAGCAAGTAGTCGTAGTTGTTCCTCGCCCTTGTTCGGCGCATGTCGCTGCTGGTCCTCATGCGGCGGTTGTCGAAGCCTCCTGCCGGCCTTCCCTCGGTTGTGGCGACGACCTTGGACTCGACGCGGTCGTCCGCGGACTTGCGCTTGCCAGCCGCGTCGGAGTCACGCCGGGTCGATTTTCCTCCTTCTTGGTTCTCCGTCCGGCTGCGACGTGCAGCCGGCTCCGCCGTGATGATTCTTCCGGCTTCGTCGAGTCGGATCGGGTTGGTCATGCCCGCGTCGGCGGTGGCGTACTCGTCGGCGATTGCCATGAGCTCTGCCATGGTCTTTGGGCTCTTCCTCAGGAGCCGGTGCTTGAGCAGCGTCTGGTCTCGGCAGCCTTGGATGAAGTACTGGACGGCTTGGAGCTCGAGAACTCCCTCGCAGGAGTTGCGAAGGCTTGTCCATCGGGTGAGGTAGGCTCGGTCCGACTCGCCGTCCTTCTGCTTGCACAGCGCGAGCAGCTGTGCGTTGCCAGGGCGCAAGTAGGTGCCGGTGAAATTGCGGTTGAACACTTCCTCGAAGTCCAGCCAGCTGTTGACGCTCTCCTTCGGAAGGCTGTTGAGCCAAGTCCGTGCCGATCCCTGGAGCATGAGTGGCACGTAGCGCACGGCCACCCGCTTGTTGCCGCCTGCGATGTTGACCGCCGTGACGTAGTCGGCGAGCCAGTCCTCCGGCTTCGCGGTGCCATTGTACTTGGGTGTGTCCCTGGGGAGAGTGAATCCCTTCGGGAATCGCTCGCTCCGGATGCGGGGTCCAAAACAGCGATGGACGGCGATGTCTTCTTCCTCAATGATGCTTGACAGCTTGAGCACGTCGATGCGGTGGCGTGCGTCGTCGCTGGTTTCGGGTCCCAGCGGCCCCAGGCGTTCGTCGATGGTGACCTTGTGGCCGACTCGCTCCTTGACGTTCCGTCCGGCTCGAGGCTCGCTCCGGTTGCCGTCTTCGCGTCGTCCAGCCGGATCGCGGCCGTGATCACGAGGATGCGAGCTCGCGCTCCCCTCGCGATGAACTCGTGTTTGCTTGTCCTTCGCCCTTCCGCGGCTCGTGGATGACGCCTCAGCGCCTTGCTTGGACTTGCCAGCTGCATCGTAGCCTGGAGGCGGCTCGTGATGCTCACGGCTCGCCGTTATCTCGGTTTCGCGTTGCTGCCGGTTGGCCGCAGCGATGAGCTCCTGGACTCGGCGCGCTTGCTGGCGTAGCTCCTCGCCTTGGAGATGGGGTAGTTCTGCTGCGGCCGCCTCCGCAGCCTTCATGTTTTGCACCGGGTTGCTGTATTCGGGCAGGATGATGTCCGAATGCTCGTGCGGCTGGCCAGCACGGTTCAGGACGCCTCCGAGATCCCCTCCTTTGCGTCGGACTTCATTCAGCTTCTTCGTGTTGCCCCTTGTCGGCTCGAAACCGTGGACGGTGTTGTACTCGCGCATCGTAGCGTTGAGTCGGCGCTGCGTGGATGCGAGGTGAAGAGCCTTGTCGAGTATCTGTTGACGCATCCTCTCGAGTTCAGCCGCCGCCTTGGCCGGATCCGCACCCGGCGTGATGGGGGTGCTTAGCAGCTCGAAGTCGGCCTCCAGATTGCGCTGGAAACGAGAAGGTTCGCCTGCTTCATGAACAGTAGCGGCAACGGAGCCTCCTGCCGCCGCGTGCTCGACCATGTGCACCTCGGCGTAGACGTTGAGCTTGGCGACGTCGCGGTCCGCGTCGCCGGAGTTGAGGTAGCCGAAGGCGGAGTCGTCGTTGCAGGTGCTGGCGTCGAAGATCGAAGGAGCCAAGCTAGAGTAGACCACCTCCGGGTACTCCTGAGCGGCGACGGCGACGTAGACGTGGAAATCGCCAAGGGTGACGACCTGCTCCTCCGCTGGCGACGTCCACGTCGGCGAAGCTGTTGGTGTTGTCGAGGACGCAGCCGACGGAGCCGATGGAGAGCACGAGGCCGGAGACGATCCGCCGACCATCTACAGTCCGGGATCCCGCACAGAACGTGACTCCGCTCGCCGCTAGCCCCACGGTGGGCGCCAAATGTCGTGGTGGGTTGCACGGCATATCCATCAGAGACGGAAAAGAGTGTGGGGCAGGCGACGATCGGATGCTCGCGCGGGATTGGGCAACAAGCACGCAAACACACGCTAGTTACCCAGGTTCGGGGCCCTCTTGTGGAGGTAACACCCCTACGTCCTGCTCTTCTTGTTCTTATTGCTTGATCACTGAATCGGACTACAGAGGTGCTCCTAGAGCTGTTTCGGGTGGCAGCCGGCTGGAGATCCTAGCCGGCTGGAGGTTGAAGATGATGCTATCTGTCTCCTCACGTGATTCAGCTTGCCTCGCACAGGAGGCCCCTGCATGCTTTATATAGGCAGCATCTAGGGTTTCTAGGTTACAGGGAAGTTACATGTTTGCCCCTATGACATCACAACGGTTTCGAGCCGGCTGGAGCTTGTTGTCATGATTTGGTACAGGAGATGCCCGACAGCGAGTACTGTTCGCCAGGAGCGGTTACGCGGTCTGGGCCCACCCGTACGGAGTTGTCGGTTGTTCGCGTCCGGCTCCAGCCTAGCCGGCCGTCCGCCTCCGGGTAGACGCAGGCGGCCTGCTTCAGGCGGCGCCAAGCAGCCGGCACTTGTTCAACCGGCACCCTGGAGTTTTGAAGAAAAGGTTCTCTTTGGGATATCCGGGGTTCATATCCCCGACAAGGCTGGCCCGTGGTACCCTGGTTTCCACTATGCCGACATAAATGACTACACAAGAGTTATTAAGACATAAAGTCCCACCATAGCATTAATCTTTAAGGTCCCCGATACTAATACCCCATTAAGTAACTTCATGATTCGGTCTTGGGTTTACGTGTCCTCCCAAGTATTCCTCACTATATTACACTACGGTGTTCTCCTATGAGCCCATATTGGTGAAGTGATATGCAGTCGACGTTCACACAACACCATCATAGAATTACATCAAAGATAAAAACTAGACAAAATACCAACACATGTCATATAAGAATCATTGCCAATTCAACCTATACCCCCAGGAACATGAGAGAACTACTCACAACGCCAAGACATGATATGATTCAGTGGTACAAGTGATACAACACAATCTGAAACTATGATCTCCCCACAAAACAATGACAACTAGCAATTCACAAACATGTAGAATAGCACTTAGACAATAGCTAGGGATCAAACAATCTCAAACTATGAGGGGGACGAAGTGGATCACGAAGATGGTGATGGAGATGGTGCTGGTCTTGACGGTGGTGTTGATGGAGACTCCGGAGGGGGGGGATGGAGAAGACCTCCGGAGGTGATTCCGGCGGCGTTTCCCCCCTCCGATCTTCTCCGGTGGTAGCCTTCTGTCTCTCTGTTTCTGTTTTTGTGTTTCTCCGCTGCCTCCTCCTGGAAAACATCGGGGGACTATTTTTATAGTAGATTTTAGGTCACGAGGAAGCTTCGGGAAGAAGGATCGACGCAAACGGGGCCACGAGGGCCAAAAGAGGTGGGCCCACGCGGCCAGGTACAAGGGCCGCGTGGGGCACCCTCTTTTGCCCCTCCGGCCTCCGTTTGCTTGCTTCCTTCGCTCCTAGGTGTTCCTCCTTCCAAAATAATGATCCCCATAAATTTGCAGCTCATTATGACGTCGTTAAGGCCCTGAAATAAATAAGGAAAGAAATAGGGGTTTTCTGCCTGCGCAGGATTAATTCCATAAAAAGGGGAAATCATTATTAATTACCAAAAATCATTAAATAACAGTAATATACCCCTTATATGATGCAAATATGAATGAAATATAAGTATTATAGTGCAAAGTTCATGTATGCATTTTATATGCATCAACATCCCCAAGCTTAACTCATGCTCGTCCTCGAGTATGAAAGTAATAAAACTAACATGAACTTTGCAATATAATAACAACATGGATATAAAAGATGATTGCTACTGCTACATAAAGTCAAATGATTCATTATTCAAAGAAGTAGCAATATGCAAACAGTTTATAAAGTGATATCAAGTATTCAATGCAAGGATGTTCAATGATAGTTCACAAAGTGTAACATAAAAGATAGTAATATGGACCACAAGTATGCAATATGATAAGTAAGAACATCCTACGTAGGTCATAGAGTGAAGATGAAAATCTGAATATAAAAGGTGTTCACTTTGGAAAAGATATATAAATGAGTAGAGGTAAAACATGCATAAGTTTCATCTATCCTCCAAACTATTCTACTTAAGTTATTGATTGCAATGGTAATACTTGGTGTCAAGCTCTCATTCCCCTAACATAGCATCTTTAATGATTAAAGTTTAATGTGAAAGCAAATATGAGTAGTGGCCTTGATAAAGCAAAGGTTAGATGTCTCATGCCCCTTGAATACAAGTACCTACACCATGATTACTCAACTTGGGAAACAAAGCAAGTTTAAGTTATCTATCATTGCAAGTAAAAATGGTATTATCAAGAGCCTCAACTGGGGTACCTCTTGTCCCATGATATGGATCAAGCCCACATCAAAACAACAAGACAAACAAACATAATGAACAACCTCAACACCCTTTTTATTTACCACTTGATATAGCTTTTTATTGTAGGGTGTATCACAGAAAGTTCAAAATAGCATGTAAGTAAATTTCCACCATGAATGATGCATGGCTTAGATTAGCGGCCCAAGTTTCTCTCTAACCATTTATACAAACTCATTTAAACTTACTCTATTTCCACATTATTTCACCATGATAGGCATCCATAAACAAAAGTACATGATATCAACTAAATAAATGATGGAACATGTTGAAAGCTTTGCATGTGACAGCACATATGGGATAACTCCCAACCTTAAACATTTATCAAGCCACTATCATCATAATATTAATCACAATGGTTCATATTTATTAAATGCAAGTAAAGTGTGCATCAAGTTCGCGAGAGCTTTTTAACCAACTTTTCCCATTACAATAAATAACATAATCATTTTCATTTAGAGGTATAGATAACACAAATAACATGATAAACATACTCGGAATAGCATAAAGCTAATAGGTAGATATGGTGGACTCACTGGAAAAACTTGGGTTGAAGGTGTTGGAAACAAGTTTTTACTTGTTGGAATTTTTGGGCTAGCAAAAGGGAGAAAGATGACCATCTAGATGCATGCATGAGTGTCCATAGAACTAACTAATTCATGTCAAACAAGGTGAAATAACATAAAGCATCAAAGCATGCATAAAAGATAGCTCATGATAAAGCATTTGCAAATTATTACTCATAAAGAAGCTCATGAATCATGCAACTATATGTGTCATTAAAAATCAACTTAGACATCCCTTCTCCCAATACAATAAAAGCATGCAAGATATTTCAACCCATATTTCCAGTAGCTTTCTCATATATAAATGATAGTGTGGTGGTCTCACAAAATAAAAATCAAAGCAAAAACAAACAAAAAGACGCTCCAAGTTTATGCGATAAAGTGTTTCAAATGAAAAACAGAAGTTAGACGTGTGCAAACCGAGAGTATGTTGGTTCAGCGGGGATGTTCTCCACATCCCCAAGCTTATGGTTTTCACCATCCTTGGATAACTCATGGTGCATCTCCTCCAATCTCTGTGAAAAAACTTCAAAACACCGTTTCTCCCATTTCTTTTCTATGGGGTGACATTAGTAGTGATAGACAAATATGTTTCTTTGCTGCATAAAATCCTTAGACAAAAATTCAGGTGAATGTCCATAAGTGTATAATGTTGTATGCCTATTCAATAAACTCAATTGGATCAAAAAGATTCAAGTTAAAAGTTCAAAAACATGCATCAAACAATATTGGACAGAATCTGTCCAGAAAACTAACAGCAGAGAACGTATTTTTCTACCTGCCTTAAACTCATCGAAAAATTCTGAACAAATTCAGGAATATAGAGGATGAAAATTTGAACTTACTGTTAAAATCTCAGCTCATTTGGAGTTACATAACAAAAATTAAAAATCAAACTGTGCACAGACTTCGTGCAGGAATAAAATCTCCGAATAGAAATAGCAACTTTGTCAAACCAAAATGGGTAAAACTTGGCATTTTATTAAAAATTCCATAAACTAAGCTAAGAAAACATTCTTTTGTTACATCAAGAGGACACAAAGAAAATCAAAAGTAAAAACAACCGGGTTACCTCCCGTAAAGCGCTTTCTTTATAGCCATATAGCTAGGCTTACTTACTTGGTATCAAGATGGTTGGAGCGAGGTGGCTTGGCATCCCCAAGCTTAAATTCTTGTATGTACGGTGAGCCTAGGGGTAACATCCCCAAGCTTAAGTGTTTGTCCCTCTTGATCTTTGTTTATCACCCTCAACTCTTCCACTTGAAAGTTCTCTTCACACATAACTCATCGTAAAACTTGATTAGAGGGGTTAGTGTCTCCATAAATTAAGTCTCCATAGGTACAGGAAAGACATATCATGAGTTGATTCTAAACATTATCTACTATTACTATGGTTGTGTATTGCTCTTTGATCAATAGAACCACACAAAACACTAGTAATGAGAGTAATGCAAAATAAAGACAGAATCTGTCAAAAACTGGACAGCCCATAAAGAGTGAATTTTCAGAGGCACTTACGTTGCTCAAATAAGAAAAATTTGAACTAATGAAATGTGTATTAATAGCTGAATAATTCTGTCATAAAATATCAGGTCAAAATTCATCTTATGTGAGTTTTAACATTTTTCGCAGTGAAGCTTAGGAATCTGTTTTCTGGACAGCAAATCACTAATGTTCAATCAAACAATCCTTTTTTATTTGGTTTTAGCTTTGGGAAAAGTTTTAATGATAGAGACTTTGCAATGGTTCCATTGGCATGAACAACACATGTTCAAGGTCGACCCCAACATCTCCATTACTCATCCTTCTCATTTACTTTCCCAAATTTTATATAAAGTGAAAATCTTAAACTAATTGTTAGTAAACAGTAGGTAAAGTTATTTTGCAAATTCTCAAGATATAAAGGTGTGCCCAAACTGAATAGGAAATAAAAGCATAAAGAGCACACCACAAAACATTAAACCATTAACTTTTAAGTCTAACTTTTTTCCTATGCATTGGCATTTTATATATGAATAAATAGCAGCCATTTTGTGGTAACCAATGCATGTAATGATCAGTAGGTTGTGTTTTAAATAACATAGAAGCATAAAGATAAGTCTTTCTTCCTCTCTCATAATAGTTGCAAGTAGTGGAAGCAAATTTGACAAAAGAACTATTAGATTGGTGCAAGTTTGCAATCTTAGGAACATATAGAGGATTATTAAAACTATCATGTGGGCTATTAGTGTGTTTTCCCCTCTCAAAATAATTGCAAGATGCACCATAAACATGATGGTTATGGGTGAAATGGTTATTAGTGTAAGATAATTTCAGCCCACATAAGTACTTTTCAACATATAAAAGCTTCTCCTCCATTGTGTGAATAGGAGAGTTCAGAAATAAAGTAGGACTCTCATGAGTGAGAGTATTATCACAAGCAGCAAGTATATCATTTTTATCCTCACATAAAGTAGTAAAAACTAAGCATGTAGGATTATCAATAAGCATAGGACCATCATCTAAAGCATTATCATATAGCATGTCCAAACCATGTTCTTCATCATTTTTAGAATCATAAAAGCAAAGTTTATCATCAGCAAAATCTTGAGTGTTACCCTCATCCATAGGTGGTGAAGGTGGATGTTTCCTCTCTTCATTCTCTAGTTGTTCATCAATTTCTACATCCTTTTGCTCTTCATTGTCTTCTTCTTGGGGCTGCATGGACATCCCCAAGCTTAGGCTTTTATCCTCTTCTTCCTGCAAAACAATAGAGCTCTCTTGGGGAGCCTCATTATATTCAACAACATAAATATTTTGAGAGAAGTTGTCTATGCAATATTCAAGAATAAAATCTATCTCTCTTTCAAATTTGTTAGCTATAGGGCAACTTTTATTTTCATGAATGAAGGTTTGCAATTCAAAAGATGCCTTGAAAGTAACAAATTCCTCTACTTGTTCCATTCCTAAATAAGCATAATCACCAGTATGGTAAGATGCAATAACACATTCTTCATGGAACCTACATTGAAATTCAAAGTGTTTATCTTCTTGTTCAGAGCAAAAAATACAAGTTACATCATGGTGTAAAAGCAACTCCTCAGCAATATAATTTAATTCCATCATGAAACCTTTTAGTATTTTCCCTTCCTTAGATTCTCTATATTCCTTGGCAATCTTAGCAGCATTCAAGTGTCTAAACAAAGCATCATTTATATCCATACTTATGCTCATAACATGAGTTTTTTTGGTATTTTTCATTTTCTAATTTTTTTTGGGTTTTTGATAAATGCAAAACTGAAAGTAAAACTAAACTAAATGAAAAACTGAAAGTAAACTAGAGTATATGCAAAACTAAAAAATAAATATCTAGTGCAAACAAGAATAAAAACTTAAGCGCTACACTCCCCGGCAACAGCGCCAGAAAACGTCTTGATACCCACAAGTATAGGGGATCGTTGAAGTCTTCGATGTGTAAGTATATCGATACCACGAGGAGTAGAACATATAAGTATTTATTCTCTCAAATAAGAGTGTCACTTCCCTTATTATCTATGCACTAGACAAACTAAAATGATTAAATGATGCAAGTGTTTTTGGGTTTTTGGTGTAGAGTTTGCAATAAAGTAAAATGCGGAAAATGCAATATGACAAGTGAAAGCTCTCAAAGAGAGAAAGCCCAATCCTCTATGCAGCAAGAGGACAAGCTCAAGTGTGTGTTTCTTATAGGTGGAGAGAGTTCCCAAGGGCTAATCGGACTTCATGGCATAAATATTTCTAGAACAACAAGGTAAACATTTTGTCAAGTTTTAATCTTCTTTGGACGGAGCCATAATTAGGAATAGCTAAATAAATAAACTAAACCTCTTATGATGGATCATGTGGCCAAGTAAATGACTACACAAGAGTTATTAAGACATAAAGTCCCACCATAGCATTAATCTTTAAGGTCCCCGATACTAATACCCCATAAAGTAACTTCATGATTCGGTCTTGGGTTTACGTGTCCTCCCAAGTCTTCCTCACTCCATTACACTACGGTGTTCTCCTATGAGCCCATATAGGTGAAGTGATATGCAGTCGACGTTCGCACAACACCATCATAGAATTACATCAAAGATAAAAACTAGAAAAAATAACAACACATGTCATACAAGAATCATTGCCAATTCATCCTATACCACCAGTAACATGAGAGAACTACTCACAACGCCAAGACATGATATGATTCAGTGGTACAAGTGATACAACACAATCTGAAACTATGATCTCCCCACAAAACAATGACAAGTAGCAATTCACAAACATGTAGAATAGCACTTAGACAATAGCTAGGGATCGAACAATCTCAAACTATGAGGGGGATGAAGTGGATCACGAAGATGGTGATGGAGATGGTGCTGGTCTTGACGGTGGTGTTGATGGAGACTCCGGAGGGGGGATGGAGAAGACCTTCGGAGGTGATTCCGGCGGCGTTTCACCCCTCTGATCTTCTCCGGCAGCAGCCTTCTGTCTCTCTGTTTCTGGTTTTGTGTTTCTCCACCGTCTCCTCCTGGAAAACGTCGGGGGAATATTTTTATAGTCGTTTTTAGGTCACGAGGAAGCTTCGGGAAGAAGGATCGACGCAAACGGGGCCATGAGGGCCAAAAGAGGTGGGCCCACGCGGCCAGGTACAGGGGCCGCGTGGGGCACCCTCTTTTGCCCCTCCGGCCTCCGTTTGCTTGCTATCTTCGCTCCTAGGTCTTCCTCCTTCCAAAATAATGATCCCCGTAAATTTGCAGCTCATTATGACGTCGTTAAGGCCCTGAAATAAATAAGGAAAGAAATAGGGGTTTTCTGCCTGCGCATGATTAATTCCATAAAAAGGGGAAATCATTATTAATTACCAAAAATCATTAAATAACAGTAATATACCCCTTATATGATGCAAATATGAATGGAATATAAGTATTATAGTGCAAAGTTCATGTATGCATTTTATATGCATCAAGGGTCAAGTTCTAATGCACCAATCAGGCCTTCATATAATGAAGATTTGGAGCCACTTGGTGTTATTGTGCTTGCTCGAGAGACGGATGTGCGTTCATCGGTATACCCATGTTATGAATTTATACAAGCTGCAGGGACGGATATTCATTTCCCGAGGAGGTGCTGGTTGAGTACCTCGCATCATTAGTCCCTGAGGAGGACCCGGAGGAGGAGCCACAGGATATGCAGTGGCAGCCACTGGCGGGCGCTAACTGGGGCGTGCCACCACCATGGTAGATGAGCCTCACTTAGGCCAAAAGCCTAAGCTTGGGGGAGTACGTATCTCTCACCGGCACCTTTTTACTATGTTCACTTAATTGCTTTATGTCGGTGTGTTCATCATTCCTTTGTGTATCCGTTAGTGTGTTCCTTTTGGTTTCTTTTCGCTCTTTTCAATTTGCTCAGTCGCCTTAGTTGTTCTTTTTGTTTATTAATCAAAAACCCAAAAAGATTTCCTCTTTGTTTGCCTCTTCTTTCTCATAATCAAAAAGACCAAAAATATTTTCTTTTGTTTCTTGTTTGTTTGTTTTCTACTTCATTTTTAGTCGCTTCTTTCCAAATTGAAAACATCAAAAAGATTTCTCTTCTAGTTCTGCGCTATTCCTTTCACTATTAGAAAAACACAAAATATTTTCTCGTCTTCTTCGTTTTGTAGTTGTTTCAGAGTTCAACCAGTGTTTGTGACGACACTTGCACATTTTATTATTTCCATATCTTTCGGTTGTGCAAGCGTCTATGCAATAATGATGATATTTGGCGACGCGGATTTCATGAGGAAATTCGGTATGAACTCTATTTGTTTTCATTTTTGTACAGATGCTTATCCTCATGCTCATGTTTTAGTTTGCTATAGTAGAATGTTGCGTAGATGATATTACTTAGTTTTTATGGATTCCTATTCTTAGCCTCAACTTGTTAAGAGTGGATAATTTGTCATGTAGACGTGAGCATGTTTGCATTGTTTATAATATGGTATGGTGAAGTGAGATCCTCCTCCAAAAGATTTATTTGGATTGACTTGGCACATGTTCACACATGTAAAAGACTAAAAATAAAGTCTGTTAAGCCTTGACGGTTTATTGTGCTTAGAATTGTAGTATCACTCTTATGCTTTATTCATTGATTGATTTTATCGCAAAGCATGATTATGACAGTAGTGCTCTTGATCGGTCGCTCCCGAGTCTTTTGCTAGCCTCCATTTGCACTGGGTGTAATTGTCCATCCGTGCATCCATTTTCCTTAAGCCAAAGTATTCCATTTGAGTCCACTATATCTTCCTACATATGGTATTTCACCGCCATTCCAAGTAAATTTGTCATGTGCTACCTTTAAATCATTAAAAAAATGCTTCTTTTTATGTCTC
The DNA here is from genome assembly GCA_012064385.1 of Puccinellia tenuiflora. Classification (NCBI taxonomy): domain Eukaryota; kingdom Viridiplantae; phylum Streptophyta; class Magnoliopsida; order Poales; family Poaceae; genus Puccinellia; species Puccinellia tenuiflora. The sequence goes on from QRDG01001271.1 coordinate 417,081, forward strand.
TGTTTTTAGCTCATGAGGAAGCAGTAGAGGGCTAGATATAACTTGTGACAAGCAAGGTCATTTCCCCCTTTTTCACCCGGTGTTGATGGATTACGTCTTCACTTGAATCAACCCGAGAGCAGCCTATGAAAAATATAAATATAACTCACCATTCTCCTCCGCGCAATGCAAAATCTGAGAAATCAACTCAAACATTGGACAGTGGTGAAACCAAGGAGAGAGAGGAGCGTACTCGCTCCTCTAAAGAACCAGCTGCTCTCACAAGTCTAAAAGCCTTGCTTGTTATGAGGGACTAGATAGCTTCTCTATTGTGAAATCGTTGACGAAAGCATGCATCTCTCAAAACTGTTTTACTTCTGCTTATAAAAATAAAAAGCTCTAGCACATGATTAATCCCTGCTTCCCTCTGCGAAGGGCCTTTCTTTTATATATTAATGTTGAGTCATCACCCTTCTTTGAGCACCATCTTATAGAGCATTGCTGTCATTCTGAGTATAACGTGCTTTGTCCCAAAGTTTTAATGATTGGAGCATGTTTGAGATACTTCTCAATTCTGATAACTTTACATCTAGTCACCGTTTAATGTCTCAAGAGGTGCCCGACATTTATGTTTTGCCCCAAAAAAGGGGCAAGCGAGAGATCACTTTACCATGCCTAGTTATATGCATTGCATCAGTGCTATTTGTTTACATGTTTAAATTATTACTTGTTAGCATATTGTGAGTTTTGCATAAGTCTTCATGATTGCTTTAGTTCTATTGTTTTTGTAACTTCTCTCTTATGCTTATTAAAATACTGATCATGGTTTAAACTTCTATGCTCTAAATGAAGCAAATGTGTTTGTTAAAGTTTCTTTTATCGCGTCCAGTTTCTCAACTGAATTGCTTGAGGACAAGCAATAAGCTAAGCTTGGGGGAGCTGATACGTCGCAAATGTATCTACTTTTCCAAACACTTTTCTATTGTTTTGCCTTTGATTATTAATGAGTCTGTTTGGAACTAACCCGAACTGACGCTGTTTTCAGCAGAATTGCATTTGGTGTCTTTCTGTTGTGCAGGGTTCAGAAGTTCACGGAAAATTCCAGAAAAATTATAAAAAGGATTTTTGAAGAAGAATAAGCCTCGGAAGCGGAAGACCCTGAAGGGGGGCCACCCCAGGAGCAGGGGCGGGCCCCACCCGCGGGTGGCCCCTAGGCCGCGGCAGGGGGGCGCCCCTGCCCCTGGGACCTCCTCTGGCGATCCCCCTTCGCTTATAAGCTCCCTCTCGACCTAAAACGACGAGCCCCCGAACACTTTTTTCCAGAAACCTTACGGAGCTCCGCCGCCATCACGAACCCTAAATTCGGGGTCCAGGATCGCTGTTCCGGCACCCTGCCGGAGTGGAGATCGCCGCCATCATCACCGCCAACGCCTCTCCATCAACCATCCATGTCGTCCCCCTCCATGTGTGAGTAGTTCCCTGCTGTAGGCAAGGGGATGTAAGGGATTGAATAAGATTGCTCATGTAATTCGATGCCAAATTGTTAGGGCACGATGCCTAGTATCCTCTATTTATGTTAATCATCGTTGGTGCAACTAGTTATGCTTAATTCTTGTCACTTTGGGCCCGGGTGCCATGTTTTCAGATCTGAACACTTATGTTTGCATGAGTATAATTGTTGTTTGGATCCTATCTACTAGTTGTATGCACTTGTTGTCAACCGGAACCGGAGACCCCGAGTGACAGAAACGGGGACATCGATGGGAATGGTTGGCAACTCGAGGGTTACATGTATTCATTGTGTGTTAATGCTTTGATCCGGTGTTCTATTAAAAGGAACACCTTAATTGCCATTTGTTCCTTAATTGGCCCGGCTGAAACCGGATGGCAGGACAAAAGATGCCATGCAAGTTCTTATTGTAAGCACGTACGACTAAATTAGGAATACATGCCTATGACTGTTTGATACTTGGATGCTATTTATATATTTATATGCTTCGTGCTTAGTTATGTTCATTTCATGAGCTATCTTATTCATGCAATGCCCGTCTATCTGTCCCTATGCCTACGGTGCTTTAATCTCGTTGTTTACAATCATTACTTTTACCGTCATCATTGCTGTCTTTATTTTATTACCGTTGTTACTATTCTACTGCTGCCATCAAATCACGGTTACTACTGATAAATTGCTTCGAGAGAAATCCTTTTCATGTGTGGTTGAATTGACAACTCAAGTGCTAAGGCTTATAAATATTCTTTGGCTCCCCTTGTGTCGAATCAATAAATTAGGGTCAAACTACCCGCGAAGACTGTTGCGATCCCCTACACTTGTGGGTCGTCAGATCTCCTCTCTTGAATCCCTAAAGATGGACAAGAATCACTGGAGGGATAGAAAGAGGGGCAACTTTTCCAAGGTCAACAATGGTGGGAGAGAGAGGAAAAAACGAGCTGCCTTGGTTAGGGAACCATTGGGGAAGAAGGTCCCTTAAATAGGTCCCCTGAAATCTGACCGTTATGTGCAGAAATCGTGCACAGCGGTACTACCGCTGGGCTAGCAGTACTACCGCTGGGACGGTACTACCTCTACGCCAGCGGTACTACCTATGGGGCCCTTCTTGACTGAAACGAAGTTTCCAACGGTAGAACGTGGCTGCTACCGCCGGGGTACCGGAGGGATACCTGTACGCAAAAACGGCGCAGCGGTACCACCAGTGGTACCAACCGCTGTGCAGCAGCAGTTCCACTCCAGGAGTAGCGGTACTACCGCCGGACAAAAAAAACTGCAGAACAACCGGTATGAGAAATAACATAACTTAAACATTTGGACTCCGTTTTCGATGATCTTGGGCTCGTTGGAATCGCAACAAGGAGATCTACAAGATCATGTAGAGAAACATAATAGTCCATCATGTGAGAAGGAAGCCACAAGGAGAGAGTTTGACCTCTCTTATAAAAGACAGACCAGAAAACCTCCAACACCGAAAACACAAAAGAAGAAGCAAATGAAATCCTTTTTCGATGAGGTAGGGCTTGTCATGACGAGCATGAAAAGCACTAACCACTCACATGGATAAAAGCCAAATAAGAGCCAATAAAGATTATGCCAATGATGCAAAGGTTTGATCTCTCCACGAATGATACGATCAATATAGTCGGTCGAGAGCCCCTCTTGATAGTACGGTTAACTATCCTATAATCTGATCTCTCACTAGCATCATGAGACCGGTAAAATAGAAACCCTATCAAGATCATATTTTTGCCTTGCGCATAATCCACTTGAGCTAGATGATGACGATCTTTGTCTTCTCAAGTTGGACCACCTTTCTTGATCGCGCTCCGCTCGGTGAAGACTCACATATTGCTCCCCCATACACCAATATGGGAGAACCACTTCTTCGGCATGTCTTCACTTGGCCATTATCTTGTGATGGCGATCACCATGACGCCATCCTCCATGAGCTACATAGGATCTTCCTCTCGATTCATGCTCATGGAGAAACACCTTGGCCTTGATAAAAAAATGATCTTCTTCTTTTAGCCTTGACTCCAATAAATGGAGATCAAGCAATGCTATGGACCAAACCTACAAGTATGACTTGAAGCACACATTAGTCCATAGAGATTGTCATTAATTACCAAAACCACACATGGGGACAACCATGCACTTTCAAGGTGTTTATGTTCTAATGTAACATGTCCATCTGTGTAGCACTATATGTCACTTGTCTCTTCATCATCTTGTTTATCGGTCCACTCTACATGAAAAAGATCTATAATTTTAGTTTGATAATACTGATCTCATTCATATGTACTCAACAATCCATGTTTTTCTATCCAATTCTTAGTGTCATTTTCATGAAGCAGACCATGCCACTTAGGTGACATCGTTTATTACCGTGATAGGCGGCTTTCGGCCATTTACTAAATTCATGTTTCGGGAGATAGTTGCTTGTGTGAGTTTTCGTGGGCATGGCTACCTACGCAATTGTAGATTATGTCTACAAGCTAGATGATGTGCATCGTACTTCTCTCCATAGTTATCCAAAGCAAAGCAACAGTTAACTAATAATAATTATGCGAAATATTTCTCCAAGATCCCCAAATCATGTAAGCTGGTTGCTCGTATGTGTTTCTTTTAGAGAGACAAGTTACAACTTACAAGGCTGTTCTGGGGCCATATATTTGATTAATGTCGAAATGTGGGGCCACGACTTTAGCCCATTACGGTTTGTAATCAGAAATTGGACCGATCCAAATTGGGCTGAAAACCATCATATCCCAGTTAATCAAGTCGGCCGGACAAGATTATAAAAGGATCGCGAATCAGCATGCCACATATCACCACAGAAAAAAGTCACCCTCTACCTCCTTGCCCAACCATGTGTCGGCAATCGATGGGGGTAATGTGTCAAGATGACATCAGTCCACGCGTGCCCCGACAATTCGTTCACGTGTCGACCATAGGGCAAGCCGTTGTTGGACCACGTGTAGAAACATCGTTCTACCACCTGTCGGTCTGTCAGTCTGTTGTTTGTCCACGTGTCTACCTAGGTCTGGGCCACGAAGCAGCTTACTGTTGCACCATGTGTCTCTTGTTTGTCGGACAACGTTTCCAGCTGTGGTTGGCCTAGTTGTCACCATGTTGTTGGTCCAGGAGGTAGGTAGTGGATATTTCTGAAGTGACTCGTGGAAACAGACGGTCGTATCAGCATGAGTCACACTAAACGATGGGGTTAACATCACCCGAGCGTCCTTATAGTGCAATTATTGGTTTGACACAATCGTCACTACGCTCCCGACAAAGGGGACAACCAACCAAAAAAAAAATTCCGTCACGATGAATCGGGCTGGACAGGTCTCGGATCCAATCCGACTGGCGAAAACCATTACTGGTCCAGGACAGTTTCTTGAAAGTGTCACGTGATCCATCTATGACGCAGGGCCTGCAACGATCGACAAACCCGTCATCGAGCCGCGTTCGTAATTTTTTTGACTTTCTACCACATAACGAAATCGTCATAGATTGAAATACATCTTAGTGTGCATAAATCTAGGATTAAGAAACTAGTTGCAAGATCTCGTTATATCATGGTGCTAGAACTCAGAAAAAAACTCTACTAACAAAATGAGAGCTCAGTTGTTCATAACAAAAGAATCTAGGGATGCTCACATGTCAAGAGGAAGTACCTAAGTATATTAAGAACAGAAAATCCTTGCTGCTACAGCTCATATTAAACATAGAGAATAATTAACTTCAAAATAATACTCCCTCCGTTCCTTGATGTAAGGCGTATAGTTTTTTGAGAAAATTCCAAAATATAAGGTGTATTATGATTTTTAGACAATTTCACTACTCCAAAGATGAGTTAAATACTTCCACTCAGATATTTGACAGATTTTTTTTTAATTTGTAGCTGTTAGTAACACCTCTCTCTCCGATTCTCTCCATGTGAAATGATTGCACCATGTATAAAATTCACATGTCTTAATATTCGTGCCAGAAAACTATACGCACTACATTCAGGAACGGAGGGAGTAATAAACAACATTACCCTAAAAGAAATCCCCAAAATTAGGGACATTACAACCGCAACACCTACGAAGCCTCTCACGCACTCTGCCCTCGTCACCCCTTTGTCACCGTCCGATCCTCCTTCTGAACCTTTTTGACCATCGGATGCTCGTCCTCTCCCGCGTGGGCTGCTCTTGGGCCGGATGTCCCTGAGGGACGCTGCTCTGGCCATCAATTTCGCGTTTTCTGGTGCATTTGGGCCCAATACGGGCAAAGCCCAGCAACTTGGCTGCTTGGCGCACCGCTTGCGCGCTGGTCAACGCAGCCGCGAGCTGCGAGGAGAGGCGAGCGGACGGCGAGGAGGAGGCGAGCGGAGGGGCGACATAACGCGACCGGATCGAAGTCAATCGGACGCGACCTGCCCTAGCCCATGCACCGCCGCCAAGTGAGAAAGAGAGCAAGACTGCAATAGTCCGACGGCAACGACGCATGGCGCAACGGCGAGCTTGGTGCCAGCGACCACAGCTCCGACAATGAGGTAAGTCTTCCTCGAGCTCCATCGTTTCCTCTCGATCCCAGAGGCGACGGCACAACCGTTGACCCCAAGTGTGATGTCGTACAGGCGTCCAGGACCGCCGCGACGCTGCTCTACCTGTAGCTCGAGCCCATTATCCTCATGTTTGTCTATCCGACCTCTCCCAGAAAACCTCCAGCGGATCATGGTGTGTGAACTGCTATGCACTTCTTCTGTTAGATTCTTCAATTTGCATATGGCTTGATCTGAAACATATGCTATACTACTTGCTTGATGCATGTTTCTTTTTTGGTACTGAATAGTGTTAGCTGCAATTACTTACGAATCACACACCAGATCAATGGTTAGCAGCTATTTTTCTTTTCTTTTAGAGACAAGTTTAATTATGTCGCTCCGATCCAAATCACGCAGGTGCGGACCATCCATCTCCGATTCGGGCCTCAGGTGTGTCGCAGCGAGCTTAATTTTCCTAATTGATAGCGATGAACTGATGCGTCGCATTGTTCTTCATGCCCTCCACCATTAAAGGTCGTTTTAATTTCTGTTGAGATCTGGATGTGTGATGCGCCCTTCGGCAGTTGATGTGGCAGCTAGATGCGAACCATCGTCATTGAAGCTCATGCGTCTGCCTTGAAGACAGAGTTAACTTTCAGTTCCTGCAACCCATTAATGGATGTAATCGTGTGCAACTCATTGCCGGTGAGTGATGATGGTCACCTATATGTTCGTTTGTTCCCACAAATTCTCTCCCTACCTATTCTCACCCCGGTTCGCTGGTTGCTTTCCTGTCCTGCGTATACTACCATTTTCCACCCAATCGGTAACACTGGTTGTAAATTCCTAATGTTTGAACTCCAGTTTCTTGCAGGTTGTGTTCATCATGGTTCTGCTCAATTCGTTCCGCTCAATTTTGTAGTCTGGTCGAATTTATTTGATTTTGAATTCCTCATCTGACTACATGTAATGGCGGGCGGCCAGGTCAATAGAAGCCTCTTTCCAATGTATGGTGAAATACTTGCAGGTCATGCAGAAAAGTTGAGGGCGGAGCACAGGAAGCAGCATCTTTGCCTTATACAAAACATGTGCAAGGCCGTTGAAGCGATCGGCTCCATGGTATAAGGCTGTAGTGCTGCATAATATACCTGTTCGTTACCCTCGCTATGCATATTCTCTTGATAATTTTAAACTTCTGCCTGCTCTGGTTGGAAAAAGGCAAGTTAATTTACTGACGTATTTGCACAGTTATTACTTTGCTTACTATCTTTTTCTGTTGTACTATTTTCACTTGTATGTTTGTATGTGCAGATGGTTGGAATAGTGGTATCTGATAAGAGGAGCGTCCAATTAGCTGATATCGAGTCACCTATATCATCTAATGTGTTAAACAACATATTATCTTCTTGCATTTGTCCGCAATGCTTCTTTGATACACTATTCAGTGGGAACATTATGAATATTCACATAGTAACTTCCTACTGCTTCTGAAACTAATGTATTGTCCAATTATGATTTTCCGGTACAAAGTGCATGTTATTGCTGCCGACGAGTCAGGCGAAGCTGAGTTCGTCTAAATTGCTTCTATTGACAAACAAATCATTGGAAAGAGGCTTGAAGTTCTTATGTGTAGCTCATCCAATCATCCGTTTGATTTTCCTACACAAATATCAGCCCTTATCTCTCAGAAACTCACCCTGGACTTCAATGTTAATGAAAAGGGATTTCACTATGGGCAGCTATCTTTCCAGGCTAACAGTGTAAACAAAAGTGCATATGAAGACAAATGTTTCGATTTATCTCTCGGAAACTCACTCTGGATTTCAATGTTAATGAAAAAGGACTTCACTATTGGCAACTGTCTTTCCAACCCAAAAGGTAAACAAAGGTGCATATGAAGCCTAATGTGTTCAAGTTAAACGAGCTTAATTATCGATCAAGCAAGGCACCTGCACAAGCTAGCAAGGCGTGTATTTGCTAGGCATCTGCACAAGCCAGCAAGGCGTGTATTTGGTTAATCAGCATATAAAAATTTGACGATACAAATTTGATGTCTATTTATCTAATGTACAACTGTCCTCTTCATAACTATCAGGGCATCTCCGACACAATCTGGCACTATTTCATATGTAAATGCAATTAGTTAGATTTAACTAACTGCTGAGATATCAAATGTTCCAATTCAGGTCAATACTTGCATCCAGGATAACGGTAGGTCGGTAGCACCAATAAGGCTGATAGCAATGCAGATCTCTACTTTGTTTTTCATTATTTTTCCTAAATATAGTTCAGTTGTTGACTCCAATAAAATTTTACTACGCATTGAAATTTTGAATGTAGAAAATATCACTTCCCACCAACCAGTCCACGAATGATGCAAATGCAGCAGCAGCAGCAGCAACAGACACTTACTATAGCACAAGCGACAAATTCTGAAAAAAGGTGAATAACTACATTAAGATATATTTTTCTTTTTTTGCTCATCATATTTGGTTCACTAATCAGGAAACGAGATACGAATCTAAAAGGAGTACAATGATTCAGTTTTGAATTTACAATTCGTCTCTGTATGGCCATTTTCAACCTGTCAGGTGACAATTGGCCTTTTGTTGGCCATTTGAGGCACGTTGGTCCTATGTGTTCCAGAAACTATTGCTCCATTGCGAGTAGAATATTTCAAGACTTTTACTTGTTTTGCATCCTTCTCCCACTCTCACAGAAGTTCGGACATGGCTCATGGGCTGGTTAGATTTTGTTTATTCATTGTGATTATTTACCTTTGTTCCTTCCCAGTAATGTACACGTCTTGCGCATGCTAGATTGCCGAGTATAAAGCTAAGCTTAATTTTAAATATATTTTCACCACTTCCTAACAATTTTTGTCCTAATGGACGGGCGCGGCAACGCGCGCCTAAATGATCTAGTATATTGTAAAACAAAACCCTAGAGAATGTATCCACGCGATGAGAACTACTAAATAAAAAAATACAAATAGAAAGAAGGTAGGAGAATTGCATACCCCCTATGAAAAAATAGGAACATACAAGAACCCAACAACCGCACAAAAATTGCCACTGTCGACCTCAACTCCTTTACTCATCACTAAATCTTCGATAAAAATGAAAAGGATGGCTTAAGAGGCATATGTCAAAGTTTATTTCTCTTCGAGTGAGTCTTGAGATTTTATTGCGGACCTTATTTGCAAAACATGAATTAAGACCTTTTTTGCAACAATTTTAAAAACCTTTATAACAACCATAAAAACAGACACAAAAGACTATAAAAACATCATCCTCGAAAGAAAAAAACACGCGCGCATGGCAGCTACTCCCAAATATCCACACGGGAACCGCGAGAAACGGGGGCGACCTTCCCAACAAATTGCATCCGTCTCTGACTCTCACCCCTCCTGTCCTTCCCTCTCCCCATCCCCATCTCCCCTCGCGGCTGCTGACGCCGACTCCGCCGCTGTGCCTCTTCCCCTCCGCTCGCGCCCGGGCGCAGCGGCCGACGAGCCCGGCCGGGGCCGGCGCGATCTATTAGGCAGGATCACCTCCGCCATGTCGGCGAGGGCCTCCGTCGCGGCGCTCGTCCTGCTCTTCCTCCCCCTCCTCGCCGCCACCAGCGAGGCGGCCTGCCCGAAGCCGCCCGCCGCCGTCGCCATCCTGTCCGAGGCATCGTCGGGTTCGTGCCCCGCGGCGGACTCGCCGGGGCTCTGGGTCCACCACGTGGGCGTCGTGGAGGTCAGCGTGACTTGTGATTTCGCCGCTTAAATCCATCCTTTGTTGAGTAGGTTTCCGTGAATTAGTGATGATGTGCTTCCGTATGATCAAATCTCTGCTGTCTTGTACAAGAAGATTGTGCCAGCACGCTCCTATTCGATTTTCCTTGCTAAGTTGACTTTGAATTGGAACTTATGTCAATGAGGTGGGGGACAATATGGGGGAAGGCTGGAAGGGTTCCATGGCTTTTGGCTTGCTGGCATAATTCTGATTATTGGACTGAGCTGCTTTTTTTTCTTTCTCAAGTTGAAGGGATGACACAATTGGGAGGCTGCAAGCATTAAAACTTGAGCGTTTAGGGTCTGTCATCTACCTATTTGTTTTTTTTTTTGTTAAATTGGATTTGGATGCGCTCTAAGCTTCTCTTTGTATGGTTCTCTTTTGGCATATGATGATACTCCTGATTTTGTTGACATGGTGCATTTTTATGGTAATCTTGTTTGATTCATCTTTAAGATTATGTTGATGCTATTTTTGAAGAAATTGGCTGTCACTGATTGTGTAATGGAATTTCTTTTGTTACACAAGAGTGCCAACCTACCCTTTTGTTTACACTAATTCTCTGAAACCTGGTGCTGGATCATGTGCTCTGCTAGTTGTCCCTGGTTTTCTTTTTAGGGAGTCACTTGTCCCTGATTCGATAATATATAACTGGCACTTATTTTAATTTGAGAATGATTTGCCAGAACTTTGTGTTGGCCACCTTTAAGGGACTTGACTTTCATTTCCTTATGTTACACACAAGGCCTACTTGGCTATGCAAGCATTTCTCTTTTGGACTCACAGTCCTCAAAATAAACATGTCTAATAGTTTGCAAGCGCTGTATGCACCACATAAGTGATGTAACGTTTATGCATGACATAGCTATTGTTGTCTACTCCCTCCGTTCCATATTATAAGCCGTTTTGGCAAACTAGTTTAGTTAGCCAAAACGGCTTATAATATGGAACAGAGTTTGTATAAAACATACATGATTAAACTATTGGACTTATTTATGCGTTCACAATTTTTACCTTTTTCATAGAGGAGCCCATGTTGCTTTTAGTGCTCACCATTACTAGGTGAAGCATCACTTTCCCCTTGTACTTGTCCCCTTACCTGCGCTCTCCACTATGACAACTTCAACCTTCCTCTCCAACATGCTGCAAGTCCCCCTCCTGTTCGTCCATCTAACCGCTGGAGAGTGTTATGAATACCTCTCACGCCCAGCTGGGCTCTTCTGCTTTAATTAGGCTTGATCCTGTGCGTTTAGGCTCCATGCCAGGTTGAATTTCTAGATTAGGTTTCTCTCATCTTCTTGCATGGTGCGTGCTCTTCTCTGATCCCATCAACTGACTATGCGCATCCAACAAGTTCAAGATGAAGGTTCTATTATTGAAAAAAGCGAGTACCTAGATGCTGCTCTGGATTATTGTATAAGTCTGTATCCCACATGATATCCTCCTTCAAGGTTGAAAAACACCCAAGGGAGGCCAGGTCCTGATTGGTGAGAAGAATGTTGGTACTAATTAAAATGCTATGTACAGCTTCAGGTCATGTTTTAGAATGTTCCAGGATCCTTTGCTATAGTACTTTCATAAGGCCTCTTAGTAGTGGCATGGATGCACTGAACTTTGTTAAGAAGTTAGGGCAAATGGATCAAAAATTTGGGCCATTATAGCCCAATTACCCCCCAATAAATAAAAAGTTGAACCTGGTACATTAAGATTTATGTGCACAATCTAATTGTCCGAACTGACCGGGCAACTGATGAAGTGTTTTGGACCTATATATATTTTCATTGTTTAGCGGACTGCTCTAGCCTTGTTGCTTCATTGCTCTGTATTTTGTATTGCAGGGGGATGATGGCGTTCTGCAAAGGGCGGTGACACTTGTGCTGCAGAACAGGGAAGATTTTGTTGCTATTCTTTTTCACGCTTCATGGTGTCCTTTCTCGAAGATCTTCAGGACAGATTTTCAAAAGCTATCATCCATTTTTCCAGCAATTGCTCACTTCTCTTTTGAAGAATCACGTATCAAACCAAGGTGAGTATTTACTAAAAAACTAATACGTTGGTTAGCTTTTACTATTTTTGGGCATGGGGATTCACTTGAATGTCTTAATTGCAGAATGTTATCAAGATATGGAGTCCGTGCCTTTCCTACGCTTTTCCTCGTGAACTCTACAGTGCGTGTACGGTATCATGGATCTCGGACCATGAGTTCTCTTGTTATGTTCTACAAAGATGTTACAGGTATGCTTCCATGAATTTTTCGACTCTGTAAAACCGACCAAGCATCTAATTTTCTGTCTGATTAGATGAACGATGTTGTATGCAATATGTTGACCTTCTACATTTATATTCCTCTGTACAATTGGCATGATGCTTCTGCAACTATGGTGACATTAATATGCTATGAAGTTCACCGTGCTAAAGTATAGTTATATGTTTATTATGAACATGAAATGATGTTTACTTTCCACTTTGAGCTGCTGCTAGTGTTCTTTCACCTTTCTATGTTTTCAGGCATTTCACCTCCTTTTGTTAAAAAAAAAACTATGTAGGTATAAATCCCGTATCAGTGGATGCAATATCCCTGAAGAGAATGCAAGACACAATAAATATTGTTGAGCATGAGAGTGAGAATGAGAAAAATACAGAGCTGGAGGATTCTCTGTTCTTATGGGCAAGATCACCTGACAGATTACTTCATGAGGATACATGTCTGGCATTTGCTAGCACTTTTGTCATCTTGCGGTTATTCTTTTTCCTTCTTCCCAAGCTCAATGCATGTGTTAAGCAAGCCTGGAGGATGCGATTTCATGAACTGAAGAGGTTATTTCCTAGCTTATCTTGAGGAAGCCAACGTGGAACGGAGATTTTAACTGGCTAGGCAAGGCATCATACGCAGAAGGGAGTGGTGCAGGCAGCAAACTGGAATCATCTGGGGTTGGATTCGTTTTGTCTGCTCAAAGGTAATCCAAATTGGTTACCAGCAAGTCAAAACAGATAATTAGCAGCTCCGTTTAGAAAGAAGATCACAACACTGGTGTAATGTGTATTTCCACTTTGTTAGCACTGCATTTGTTGTTCGGGGACGTATTGGCTTACAGCAGTCTGCCTGCGGCTTACTGGGATGAAGTCAGACGACTTGTGGAAGTAACAATGTTTTTTTGCATTTCACGTGAGATGGTTGCACAGGCTAAAAGATGAAATGATTCTGTTGGGTAATGCTGATATTCCTATACAGCTAGCGTCAGCCACCTCCTTAAAAACTTACATACAAAAGTATAATTTTCTGACATTCTTTTAGCTTGAGGATCATAGTCAGATTACAGTATTATTAGGTTTGTGATCTGATAAAGCCAATATGACCCATGGAGGTTATGTATGTGAGTCGTTGTATTTTTTGGGTGGCTGGTTGCTCTAGTACGGTGCCCTAGTTTGTCAATGAAATTGTCGGCTTATATTTGTGCTGCTGGCATGTGCTGTAACTTGTGATGTTATATCTTCTATTTTCAATGAAATTGGCATTGACTTGAGCCCGACATATGTACTTCTCTGTATTGTTGTTTATGTTTTGTTGGTTCATCCCCGGTGGACGGGCAGGCAGATCCTGGCTGATGGGCCGACGGCGACTAAGCTGTTTTCACCTTGCTCGTCCCCTCCTTGAACCGCCTTATCTTTCAGGTACTTGGCTAACTTCTTCTTGACCTGAAATATTTGTCCCGAGCTGTGCCATTTCCATGTTATGTACTCCGTAGATGATGGAAGTTGTGGGTATAGTACCATAGCTGTTTCAGTGATCGCTGAGTCAGGCTGAGCTGAAAATTGCTTAAAACTGAATCAGGTTGTAAAACATCTGCTTTCAGAATGAAGTTTTGCCTGTCATTTATTCTCTTCAGGACAGCAATGCTTGTACCAAATTAGCGGTTGCCAAGATGGCGGAACGATATTCTCAATGAAAGCTGTTCTAGCAGATGTGAGGTCCAATTGCTGACTTAGGCTTTTCAAACTATATTGCTCGTGTTGGCTCTTATCTTTTAGCTCAGCGTGATGCAAGTGAAATATTCCTGGAGTTGGGGAACATGGCCAAGCATAGCAGCTGAGAGTGCTAGCTGGACCCTTCTTCGTCTTGTAACCTTCCCTTGTTGATCCTAAGAAGCGCTAGTTAGCATTTAGGAAAATGCTTGGTTTAGGGCGACCTACGCTAGGAAAATATAGGTCCTTCCCTCGCGCGCTGCTCCTGCTGGCCATTTCCGAGTTCCGACCCGCGCACATGTATTTTCCACCACTAAAGCTGTCACGCACATGCGCATGCACTCCATGCTTATTCACGTATGGCTTTGCACCAACTGCTACTAGCACGCATAAGCTAAGCTAGCTGCATCATTGTGTCGTGTTTCCTAGTATGTGCGGCCTAGTTGGCTCCCTTCTATTTAGGAGAATGCATGGCTAGCTATCGCTCCGCCTGCTCGCTTGTTGTGTCGTTCACTAATTTGCCGTGTCTCTGTTTGTGCATGTCGGCGACCCCTCCGATATCAAGTCGAAATCTATTCTACTTGAAGACAGAGTCCTCCGAGCATTCACATATGATGCCGGCCACCGTGACTACGAGGATCCCAAGGAGATGATAAAGCAGTAGGAACGGGCCGAGGATGCTTCAATGTTACGAGGTTTTTTTGGGCGTTTGGTACAAGTTGTGTTTTCTTCCGGTTTTCCGATATTTCATACGGGCTTCCAAAATGTAACAATCTCGCACACGTTTCACTGTGAAATCACATACCAAATGTTGCCACGTTTTTTGAATGTTTTCTCGATTTTTTTAATGATGTTTTAATGTGATTTTTCAGATGTTGCAAACACGTGTTTTTCTTGTTGTCATCGTTAGTGATTTTGGTTGATATAGCGGTTGATTTTTGTTCCAAATGAATCTGTAGCAAAAAAGGTTGTTTAACCAAAAAAATATTGCTGCAAACATATGGTTTTTTGTTGTAATCATTTGTGATTTTTGTTTAAATTGTTGTAAATTTTTGTTGCAATTCAATCCGCAGCCACAAAATTGTTGTTTAACCACTTTCAGTTGAAATTGTTGTAATCCTCTGTGACTTTTGTTGTAATCATTTGGGATTTTTGTTTAAATTGTTGTCAATTTTTGTTGCAATTCAATCCGCAGACACAAAATTGTTGTTTAACCACTTTCAGTTGAAATTGTTGTAATCCTATGTAATTTTTGTTGCAAGTCAATCTACAACAAAATAATTATTGAACCACTTTTTTTATAACATTACATTTAGAAAAAATATTGTGACAATTTGTTGCAATACAATGTTTTTTGCACACGTGGCTAGAAATTTTGTTGCAATACTCGGTAGTTTTTATTGTAATAATCAGGGCAAATCACCGCGATGACATTTCTGCAGTAAATATCGAGAAAGTGGGGGTTAAGGCGAAATACCCCTTCGTTTAAGTGATCTGTTCTGTACTGCGGGTTTGTTTTCTAAAAACGTGAGGGTGTTAAATACAAAAACACGTTGTATGATCATGATCTGACGGCTCTGGAGGGGACCTAACTTTGCCCTTTTATAGGGCGACCTACGCCTAGAGCTGCCCTAGCATTTAGGATGGATTGATTCACCGAAGAATATACACCATACTAAATTTTGTTTGCAGTAAGACGTGGGATGATCTGACAAAATCTTTACTATTAATTTGGGATTGGTAAGTGCCTGGTATCACACATGGGCTGGTGCCGTCAATTTTTTTCAACTTCTGTTGTCATGGGCTGGCCCAGTTAAGAGAGCGTATATTTGAATTTGATTATATTTGCTTCTTACACTACCGGTCTCCTTCCGTAAAAAACGATTCAACCCATCGGTTCAACAACAAAAGAACGATCCAACCGACCAGGAAAAAAACTGACCCGATTCAATCCTACATGCATGTTCCGATGGGACAAGTCCAAGTAGAGCATGTACAACTCATTCATAGCTGATACTGATTCGCTTTCCTTAACTTACTTGGTTCCCACATGAATAATACTATTTGTATCCTGTTTTGCTAAATTGAGTTTGCTAAGTCAGGTTTTCCTAAATATTATTTCTAAATCAAATTTACTAAGTCAACTTTTATTTAGTCTGCTTTTCCTCTGCCATTGTTTCCTACTCCATATATTTTTCACGATGGCTTCTAGATGTTTGGATATGAGAAACCGCCGTATTTGAACGTATGTGACTTATGTTAAAACCAAAAGTAGAATGTAAGTGGAAAAGATAAGAATGCATTATTCTTTAATTATCAATCTCAACACATCAACGAGGAGAGACATGGGAACTCTGGTCTGACGCGGCGGCTAGCGCTCCTCCATCCACCCTCTCATACTTGTCGTGAGGTGGGAGCATGTCGTTGGAACTTGGAAGTGCTTGTGGGCTTAGCTGCACTACAGGTGGCACGCTCGTCCGAATCTGCTTTTCACTCGTGGGTATTGCTCAGACACGAGCTGTGGGCGGAGGAGTGTCTCGGCACGGAATTCAATGGACCGGGTGCGTCCGGCTTCGTGCATTTATAGGACAAGGGGCAGCAGTGGCGGGACACCAATTCTATGCAAGGGGAGGACATAAAGAATCAGTGGGACGCGGACAACAACGACCACATGCTTTTCGGTCTTTTGGACTGTTTTTGGGCTCGCCCAAACAGAAATGAAAAAAATAGGTCGTGTCGCATCGGCCCTTAGAGACGTGCGGTGCATGAGATGGACGACAGTGAGCAATGGACAACATGTTTTTTTTGGTATGTTCGATCAGCTGAGGAGAATCGAATGGGAAGCACCGGTACAAGGGACGTAAATCCATAAAAGGAGAAACTGATTCCAAATTTATAATAAAGATCATTATTATAGGAAAATATACTTGCAATTCGAATAAGACTATTGCCATAATGTGTTCATTATAAATTTTTGACCCGTAGCAACGCACGGGTATTTAGCTAGTATCATTATGTAAGGAAATTTGAGAGAAATCAGACATAGACAACATTACCGAAACTAGGACGGTATGTTCCATTGGGCCGAAAAGCAATCCGACAAGTACGTGGGAGCAGTAAAAAACAACAAAAAAATCTTGTCAGAAAACTTCAACATAAAATGACCATGTTTTGATTTTTTTCGAAACTACCCCAAAAGAATAGCGCTTGGTTGAGGGGTAGCGCCCTATGGTTTACATGGTAGCGCCCTATGCTGAGACGCTGTGGACTTGGGCACAGGGGCATAGCGCCTCGTGACGAGACGCAATATACATAAGGGGTAGCACCTCCATCTGTGACACTACATGAAAGAGGAGTGGTCCCCCCAATGCCATGTTGGTAGTGGCATAGAGCCCTAGGTCACGGCGCTAAGCTATAGAGGATAAGCTACCGTGGCAGGTGCTACCCATTTGGGTCAGTTTCGGAAAAAAATGAAACAATGTCATTTTGTGTTGAAGCAAGCCTGTAACTATTGAAGTTTTCCAACGAGGTTATTTTTGTCGTTTTTCACGTGGGAGTAAGCCTGTAACTATACTTTATCATGTAGAGCCCTGGAACTGTTGTCACACCACCACTTTAACCAAGACGATTTATGAACGTAGGGCGGTGCGCAGGACGAGCAAACTCTGTTTATAACATGTCCTTTAATAAAGATTGTTTGGTGCATTGTTCCTCTAATATCTGTCCCCCAATAATGTGACAAATATTTTTGAGAATTGGTTGAGGGGTATTGATAAAAAAGATAAAGTACAAATTGGAGTAGGAGTTTGCGCTTTAATTTGGGCCGTATGGAATATATTTTTAACAATGAAAAATCTAATTTCTTTATGCAGGTCATACTACTGGCTTCTCATTTGATCCGTATGTGGTCCTATCTACAACTAATGAAGAAGCGAAATGCTTTGAATACTGGGTGGAACCGGCTGGAAATGGTTAAACGGGATTTATACAGCAAGTGTAGCAGGCGTTTTGATGTCAGGGTATATTTCTTTTTAGATGGTTGATCCATGTATCGACCCTATGCAACACATGATGTATTATTTTATAATAACTAATACCCAATAATAATGAAATAAAAGGCCGATTGCATAAAGACTGCATAAATCAACGCAGAGGTCGGGGTTGTGCTCCTTTTCGGCAAAAAGGTATTGTGCTAGTTTAGTAAATTTATATTTATAAAAACATTGTATATATTCATATATACAAAATTTTAGACAATCATTTGATTTATGTTTCTTGCAAGATCTTATGAATATATTTATATATGCGCATTTGTAATTTTAGACATGTACATAGACATATGTGTGGTACTGAAAATATTATGTCTAGTTGCTCCACCCTAGCGTAAAATCCTAGTGCAGCGCGGCTCCGTCAAGTTAAAACATGGACCTATGGATCCACTTGTGCTGTCCGGGATCACCGAGCACCCACATGTCCGTGTTCTTGCCGCCCTCGCTGTACGACTGCCCGCACCAACAACACACATAGGTCCTCGAGTTCCTAAAGCGAGGCCACCGCACCGTTGACCACCGGAAGGCCGATGCAAGTGCAAGTCGAGAGATCGAAGCCGACGACAAAGTGCCCGTAGAATCGACGAGTGGGCTGATGTGTTTAATGTGGTTATTGTAGTGTTGTGTGCTGATGTGTTTAATATGTTGATTGAGGTCGTAAGATCACCAGACTCAAAGGGGCGAGCAGACCAGAAGGTCAACCAGACACATATGTTTTGCATCTAATCACCCCCCAAGCCAAGTTTGTAGCTCACCAAATACCAGGCACATTTTTTAAATAGAAAACTGCAATTCAGACAACCAAATGAAGTGCCGAACTTGGTCCAGACCGCATATGAGCCCAAACAGGCGCTGAGCCACGGATGCAAATAGGCCAAATTTGATGCGAGTAACCAGACATGTCCCTAATCCAGCCATGTGCCTTGATAATGCTATGTGTTTAATATATTCGTATAGAGCTCCCCGGCAAAAAAAAAACCTAAAAAAGATTCGTATAGAGCGAGAATGTGTTTTGTGAGATGCGTGGCAAAGCTGTCATGTTCATTGTTCATGAATAAAAGTTTCAAAGCTATACAGGTATTGTAGGAAATTGTGTATTCTAACATTTTATATATCTACTATATTGTCCGGAATTCAACTCAGTGTGGAAGTCTCACGGAAATAGCAGGGAATTAATGATGTAGAATTGTACTTAAGAAAGTCGGTACGGCTATACTGGAACATACTGGAACACAGTGTATATGAATATGCTGGAATTATACCCGGAAATAGTATAGAGCGGAATGACAGGTTGTCCGTAGGATTGACTCTATGGATTGTTAAAGCCCGCGGGTTTGATTTGTATTCGAACTCGACGCATGACTCACACATGCGTGCTGGGACCTAATTATTTAACAATAATAAGCTCGGTAACTGGCTGTTAAATATTGTGATTGTTTTAACATGTCACGAGCCCTATCTAGAAACAGATTGATTTATCTGAAATTGGAGTTTATATAAATGTACCATCCTATAATCTCAATATGCATTGTGAGCGGTACCACCGACCCAAGTTTTGTGCGCTGCTGTTGCCGACCGGACAAAGACAAACCGAAAGGAGTACTAATCCAACAAGGGGACATGAACCATACTCGCATAGTACTATTTTTCACGGGAAGCCAGCACTTTAACCTGCACCTGGATCAGAAGAAGACTAGAAGGCAGACACTTTTATTTGCCACGATCTATAAAAGGAACAAGTAGCAAGATTGGCTTCAGCTTCTTCAATTCTATTGCACGTTGATCGATGAAGCTTGCCCACCGTCCAGCCGTTTTACACGGCGATCGAGGAAGATAATCCGCTAATTCAAAGACAACACGGAAGTGTTTTTACGGAATTAATTTTATCCGCTTCTACACACCAAAGTCAACCACATCAATTTCTGGGTCAAGTCTGCATATCGGTAACACTTATTTATATTTTTCTGTTGAGATATCGATTGTTTGCACTACTTTTTGCTTGAACAAGTAAGGAGAGGACTACTGTCATCTGTTCTGGTAATTGGTTCATCACGGAAAACAGTAGGGAATTTATTAGCATACTTGAAGTCTGGCCTGGATTATTATTTCTTCTCTCGGATTTTGTTATGTCACTGATATATCTTAACCGAAAAGCCAAAGGGAAAGGAAAACTATGAAATTTGGACTATGAAAAATAGACTGGTCCACATAGTTATATCAATATTTGATTGTTTAGCTTATTAACATGAGAGCGTACATATTACGGAATTTTATACATAACCTGGAAAAAGTTTTTTATTTTCTCTGGACTTCTTTTATTGGACACCACTCGGCTTTAGAGGAAGTTGGAATTCACTCCGAGGAAATTTATTGTAGCGATCCTGTCCTTTTAAAATAGGTCAAGATCCCTGTGTTCTGTGCTAGTCCCTGGATCGAATAGCTAGCACCACAGTTCAAGATGTAATATCATGCAAATACGTCAAATATCTATTACATCGAAGATCCAGAAAAGTAAAACATTACAAGTTGCATAGCACAAGGCTAGCATATTACGAAACTCAGCAGCGGAAATCATATAATAGCATGGAGTCCTCATCATCTTCATGTGCCACAGGCAGACATGTTGGTTGCAGACTCGAAACCTATAGCGTTCCTTACTCAACGTCAGACGAACCTGCAACGATAAAAGCGTTGCAGCCAAAAATTGGTCAGAACCGTTTGAATGGATCTGGCAAATGATACTTGTGGACTCATAAAGGCAAACTTCTAACATCTACATGCATATTTGGCTGGTGGAGTTGACAGGCTCTTGCGCAAAGCATTATTTTATCCTATACTTTCAAAAATCATTTCTTTCTTTCCAAAACTTAGGAGACATTCGTGGGCGCACCAGTGTCTCAAATCCCCCCATGTTCTCCCATCAAATTTTAATTTAGAAATTGGAATGAATGAGATTTTTCTGTCGACCACCTTGCTTAGTTACTCAAATTGTCCATAACCGGGGACACGGCTAAGATCTTAGTTTTATTACTCTCGAGAGTTTGTGACACTTTCACCACTTGACTTCATCAACCCATTCTGTCCTTGACCTTCTTGAAGTGAAAAGGAAAGGTGAAGATGAAGACGAGACCTTTGGGAAACAGTCCCCTGTTCCTCTGGCAGACCCATACAAGACATTCATCCGCTGCGAACTGCCGGAATCAGGTTCCTAGAACTTACTTAGTCAAGGCAGAGCCATAGTACCAAGTGGCTGCACTGGAAGTAAACTAGACACGGAGTGACATGAAATCTCGAGGCCCTGGGTGGCGAGCACAAGTGCACGTACTCAGGTACCCGCAGAACTGGGCCTGAGCAGCCACTCAACTTTGAACCACCAATAGAGCAACTCCAAATCCACCCAGGTGATTGATTAATTTAGTAGAATTTTTCTTAACTCATCTACAACAAAACAATTCTTTTTTGCAGCCAGCCAATCTACTAAATTAATATAGATCACTAGTCATCTAATTCATGTGGCTAACCTAACAGGTTTGCATAGCATATAACTTTATTGAAAACCGCTATCATGCATGCTACTGGAAAATAGTCTACAATGCAATATAGTAAAATAGTAGGTCATTTATGCTGGAGTATCACTTGCCTTTTGAAACTTGTCGTTGCTCACGCACTCTTTTCAACGTAAGTCGTATCTCTCCGTTCAATCTAAACAATATAAACAAACAACAATAAATAACCACCCAACAAACAATAAAACAAGCACAACATCAAACATGGACAACAATAAAACAACAAGGTTGATAGTCCAAGTTCATCACATAATTCAATATACAAAAAGAATTATTGTAATGAGGTCCTGGTAGGTCAAAGGTCCAAGGTTTACAATTTGGATATGGTCAAATTGCAAACTAGGTCAAAGTTTGCAACACAAGCCACTAAAAGACTTTAAAGCAATTTCAACATTTTCATGATGAAATGGTTCAACTAAAATGGGATTTGTTTATATTGGACAGAGGGCTAAATTACCAAACATTTTCCCTAAAGAAAACATTTAAAACAATAATAAAATCATTTTCAAACTCCCAAAAAGGGCATAACACAATTTTAAATAAAACAAGGACTCAAAACATTTTATAAATTTTGAGAAAGGTCCTACTGGACAGAGGACAACTATACAAAACTAATCCAATTGTATTTACCCAAAAATCTATTTTTAAACTAAAGTTATGCCAAAATTACTCAAATTACACATTTGAAATTTGGATAATTTAAACTAGGGCAAAACTGAAAACTAATATGTCTAAAATAATCTACAGATCCTGAGGTTTTCAAAAATATAAAATTCATTAAATTTGGCCGAGCCATTAAAAAGTTATGATGGTTTGAAGTTTCAGGGTCTTTTCTGTAAAACTGCCAGATTAAATCAATTCGGCCGAACTTACAGAAATGCTGGGCTGACGTGGATGCTGACTAGGCACTGACAGTGCGCTGACGTGGCTGGCACGCGGTAGCTGACGAGTTGGTGACGAGGATGACACGTGGCTCTTCCTGATTGGGTTGAATAGATCTGTTTTTAGAAAAAGATGCGTAACTCAAATCGAAAAACTTTCTTCGAAGCAGTTGTAGGTATTGATGACATATACCTCCTGTAAAAATTTCACCTGATTTGGTTGGATGGTTGAAGATTAATTGACGTATTACTCCGTCAGATCTAAAATATTGCGACACGAAATTCTCCGGCTGTGCTTGATGAAAAGTGGTGATCTTTATCGGGATGGAAAGATCTCGACAAGATCTACAACTCTCGCGAAGGAAGAATCAGCATACGAGCAAAGCTCCAACCGTGACAAGTAGAAGATGAAAACGAGATCTAAAATCGAAGTTTCGAGTTGGAGGCCGAAAATTGGGCAGCCTGGCGGCGGGAAAATTGGGGATTTTTAGGGGAGATGTGGTGCGGGGTAGCTGGCTATTTATAGCCGGAGTTTGGTAGCAAATTGAGAAGAAATCAGAGCGGATCGGAAGGTTTTACGGGAGTTGGTTTCGGTAGGGAACGACTCGTGTTCGTTCTGGAAAACATCTCGAGCTGGGAGATTCGATCGATGGTGCTGGGCTGGTGGTGCTAGGTAGCTGCTGGGCCGGTCGCTGGCTAGCTATGGCCGGCCGGCCTGTCCGATTTTTTTTTTTTTTTTTTGAAATTCAAAACTGAACCAAAACATTTCAGAAAAAAAATCAGAAAAATACTTTTTGGAAAGCTTATTCAAAATACAAAATTATGGTACTATCTTTGCCAAATTAAATTATTTAAAATATTGACTAGGGTTACTTTGTACCCTTTATGTCTCTTAATAAAATATATTTTAAATTTTGAAATCTTTTATTATTTCAAGCAATTTAAATGCAACAAACACATGATGCTGATGAATGCCATGCATGATTTTGAGTTTTGAAACTTAAACAACAAAAAGTTTTTGATCCCTCTGAATTTTCAAAAAAAATTGAAAATCTTTGGATGTTACATTTATGTTTCTCTTCGCCAGATGGATATTTTATGTTTGACTTTGTCATCAGAATATGCGTGGAACTCGTCGAAATACTCTGGAACCTGTTGGAGTACTTAATAATTCATCGGGATTCTTTGGCGTAACAACGATGAGAAGGCATCAATCATGGGTATATTGAAATTGGCATCACTTATTTTGTGGAGGAAAATGGGAAATACTCCATGAAAAAGGAAAACAATATTACTCAACGGTATGTCCATTGTTATTGTTCGCACTAAATATTTGTTTATGATTACTTCTCCATATAGTTTGGATTTTACTTGTATGCCATAATACGATGGAACACAATAGCAACTTATTTATATGCAAACAATTCCAAGCGGAAATAGATATGTCTACCTAGGCATTATTGCTAAATATGATAAACTTGGAATTTGGAAATTATGCAATCAAACTCCCTTGTGGAGGAAAACTATTATTGTTTCTATATTCACAAACGATGAGATGGAATTTAATTTATACTTCTCTATCGGAATTTTTTGGTTATGGATACTGTTTGGAAAAGGAAGAGCGGAACTATTGCTCACCAGAAAGGTTAGTGCATTATAGAATTTAACAAAATGGTCTCATT
Organism: Puccinellia tenuiflora; assembly: GCA_012064385.1. Classification (NCBI taxonomy): domain Eukaryota; kingdom Viridiplantae; phylum Streptophyta; class Magnoliopsida; order Poales; family Poaceae; genus Puccinellia; species Puccinellia tenuiflora. Next base: position 441,024 of record QRDG01001271.1, read on the forward strand.
TATTTTGACAATTCATTGGAAGTTGGTGGACAAGTTGTTTATTTTGTGAAGATAACTCCATAAGGAGGAATACTTGTAAAAGGAACACATGCTCAGAATTTAATGTTGATGGTATTTACGACTTGGTAACATATCAAGAAACATAATTAGTGGATTATTAATTCTGAAAATCTAACCTTAAGTGGGAGGAATATGATATTTCATCACCATACATCTACGGTAATTTTGGACACTCCTACTTGATGTGAATGTATTTATTCTATTTCATGATTACACTTGGCATGGTTATTTATATCTTTTACAATGCGAATCGGAAGGTCTTTGTTGTATTAATATCACATACTGAAGTGGAAAATCAGTTCATCAAAGGATTTAAAGGTTTGAAAACTGATTGGTGGGGGAAGTACACTTCAGGAATACTTATTGAAACTATTATAACGAGCATGGAATTATTCACAGTTATCATATGTCATATACTCCATGGTTGAATGGATGAATACAACTATTGGTTATTCACTTGATTATGTGGAAAAGCATTACATACTACCATTTGTTTAGTAAGTCATTATTTATCACAGTCACTCTTCATATTTTGTGAACTGGAACGAAGTATTCTATTTATATTTTTGGTAGTATGGAGGTGGAATGATTATTTACTACATGTCACACCAATATTTTTTAATGTTTACATTCTAGTGGATCGAATAGTATTTTGTTTTGATCTGGAAATGGGAAAATTGGTGGAAAGTAGGAATTTGGTATTGTGTGATCAAGAATGTATTTACTAGCAGTCACACCGGAATTCTATGTGCTAAACTCAAAGGAAAACACCAAGTTAGACTTCCAACACTAACATGCTTAGGAAAAGTGGGAGGAATTAAATTGGATCATCATATTTTGGCTACTATTGTGTGCTATTTGAGGAAGTCACTCTATATTTTTTAGAGGAAACGAAAATACTAAAACATGTTGTTAATGTTAACTATGGATGGAAGCTTTGTGGGAAGCAATAAACTCAACGAGGAATTAAAGTTTGGGAACTTGTTATACCAAATAACCGCATGCCTATAGTTTGCTAATGGATTTATTTATGAGGAAGTTTAAATGCAACTTGCTTAGTGGAATTACAATACTAAGCTTGTTGTTTAATTCTTTACACAAAGGAAATATTTATACTTTGTGGAAACTCTGGAATTTGGAGGAGGTGGGAATAATGACAGGATTTGCTAATAGAGTTGATCACTTCATGTTTTTTGGAACAAGCTTCACATCAATGGTATGCCAGGTCATATGGTTTTATTTATGATGGAAGACAATGGTTTTAGTTATGATGGAAGCCGATCATATACAAAGTTTAGTGTGAATTGTTTTGTGTTATCATTATATGTGTTAACTATGTTCTTATTGTTTTTTTAAGTATCACATTGATGGAAGTGCAAGCTTGGTTCAGTTGTAACTTTCATATGAAAGGTATATCTGCTGCTTCCTGCATTTTGGGAGTGGAATTACATAGATAATATTTTGATTTATTTTTCTATGGAAAAGTGCAAACCTGTCATGTACCTTTTGATTAAGGGAATGATACTCTGCGAGGAATTATATTTGAACTCGTGAGGAAAAAGGAAGAATAATAGTCATACCACGGTTATTGTGGGACATTATTCGTGCGACGTGAACTTAGCCATGCCACTGTAATTGTTGCTATTTTCTTTAGCACGGAAAAAGATTTGCTGGAATTTTAGCAAATGGAATATGAACTTCTTAAAGATTGTTGGAATCACATTTTGCTGGCGCAAGGAAACATAGATTATTCATTCTTTGATGGTTTCAACCTTCAGCTGGGTGGATATTGTTGGGAATATGCCCTAGAGGCAATAATAAAATGGTTTATTAAGCATATTCACGTTTATGATAATAGTTTATTATCCATGCTATAATTGTATTAAATGGAAACATAATACATCTGTGGAAGATAAACATCCGGAGTCCTAGTGAGCCTCTACAGGACTAGTTCGTTGATCAAGAGATAGTTAGAGTTTCCTGACTATGGACTTGTTATAGTCACTTGATAACGGAGTCATATCATTAGGAGTAATGGTGTGATGGACATGACCCAAATAAAGAGTTGCAATTAATCGTGTCACAAAAGTTTTGTTGTCAACACTTTTAATATGCCAAATATAGTTTCCTTAGACCATGAGATTATATCACTCCCGTTCACCGGAGGAATACTTTGTGGACATCAAACGTCACTTCGTAACTGGGTGATTATAAAGGTGGCTTTCAGGTATCTCCGATGGTGGGTTGTTGGGTGATATGAATCGAGAGTGGGATTTGTCCCTCCATGTGACGGAGAAGATATCTCCAGGCCTTCTCGGTAATATAGCATCAAAAGTCTGCAGACATGTGATTAGGTTGTAATCACCAGGATCCTATATTATGGACGAGTAAAGAGAACTTGCCGGTAACGAGATTAAACTAGACATGGGGATGTCAACGATTATATCTCGGGCAAGTAAAATATCGTGAGACAAAGGGAATCGTATATGAGATTAATTGAATCTCCGGCATCGTGGTTCAATCGAGAAAAGGTTTTCGTTGAGTGTATAGGAATTAATATGGGCATCCCGGTCCCGCTATTAATTATTGATAAGATCATGTCTATGCATTCTCGAACCCGTAGGGTCACACACTTAACGTTCCGATGAAATTAGGTTTTGCGATGAATTAAATGATGAAGTGAACGAATGGTGATTCGGAGTCTCAGATGGGATCCCGGACGTCACGAGAGGTTCCGGAGGAGTCCGGAGAATAAGATTCATATATGGAAAGTGGTTTCCGGAGGTTTCGGAAAAGTTCCGGAATATTTCATAGGGTATCGGAAAGGTTCCGGAATGTTCTAGAAGGGTCTAGAAGTGGGACCACATATTTTGTATGGGGCCCACATGGTGCAAAGGGGTGCTGCCACCACTTGGGTGGGGCGCACCACCTAGGCCCATATGGGTGGTGCGGCTAAGGGAAAAGGAGGGGAGTCCCACTCCTAGTTGGACTAGGAGTTGGGCCCTCCACCCCTTTAGGAAAGGGGGCCCAAGGAGGAGTCCTAGATGGACTCCAACTTGGGGGGCAAGCAAAGGGGGGGGGGGGGGCGGCCGGCCCCCTGCCCTAGACCTAGCCGGCCTCCTATATAAGGAGGGGAAGGGGGGGAGGCGCACCACACCTTGGAGGCTGCCCCCTAGCCGCACCCCCTCTCTCCCTATAGCCCTAGCCGCACCCCTCCTCTCCCGGAGGGCTGCCGCCGCCTCCTCTCCACCTATAGGCTGCCGCACCCCCTAGCCCTAGGGGCTGCGCCACCTCCCCCTCTCTCTCTCCCCTCGCTTGGTTTGGCGAAGCCTCGCGCGCGGAGATCGTCATCATCACCGGCACTACCGTCGTGCTGCTGAGATCACCAAGGCCACGTCTTCTCGCTTGCGGGATCAAGGAGTCGACGTCTTCATCGAGCTGTACGTGTGGACGCCGCGGAGGTGCTGCCCGTTGCTGCACTTCACCGGATTGGATCTTGAGGATAATACATCTCCTCGCGACTAGACGAGTCTAGTTGCGGGGATCGACTAGCCAACCCCTGCATCGACAAAACGCGTTTGTTGATCTTCGAGGGTAAGAGATTGGATCTCATCTTCGCTATCTTCATCTCATAGATCTAGATCCTTGGGGTTTATTCCGCTTTGCCACGTAGAAATTTTTTGTTTTTCATGCTGCGACCCCATCAGTGGTATCAGAGCCTAGATCTATTCGTAGGTGTTGATGCGATTAGAACACAAGGAGTTGTGGGCGTTGATATTTTATGTTGCTACCTTCTCGCGTGCACTTTGCATCTTTGCGGTATTGTGAGATTGAAGCGGCCCGGACCAACCTTACTCGTCCACGCACGAGAGACCGGTTCCACGACTGACATGCAACTTGTTTTGCATAAGTGGCTGGCGGGTGTCTGTTTCTCTTGCTTTAGTGAGGATGCAATTTTCAATGGAAGGCCTTTCAAAAGGATGAGTAAATAAGCAACTATTATATCACCGTTGTGGTTTTTGCGTAGATTAGAACGGTTCTATCTCGTTGACCCAAGCCACGTAAAATTTGCATAAACAAAGTAGAGGCGTCTAACTTGTTTTTGCAGAGGGGGTCAAGTGATGTGATATGGCCAATGTGATTTGTGATAATGTAGGCAATGATCATGTTTGTAATATTTCGCGACTTGCATGTCGACGAGTACGGCAACCGGCAGGAGCCATATGGTTGTCTATTATTTTATGTGACCTGCGTGTCAATGAAATCACCATGTAATTGCTTTGCTTTATTGCTAAGAGTAGCATTAGTTGTAGTTGCAATAGTTGGTGGACAACCATGGTGATGGCGCCAAGATGATGGAGATCATGCCGGAGATGGAGATCTTGCCGGTGCTTTGAAGATGGAGATCTAAGAGCATATGAAGAAAGGCCATATCATATCACAATTATGAATTGCATGTGATGTTAATCCCTTTTATGCACCTTATTGTTATGCTTAGATGTGATCGCGACGGTAGCATGATAAGGTGATCTCTCATGTTAATATCAAGATAATTAAGTGTTCTCCCCTAGTATGCGCCGTTGTGAAAGTTCGTCGTTTCGAAGCATCACGTGATGATCGGGTGTGATAGATTCAACGTTCACATACAACGGGTGCAAGCCAGTTTGCACATGCGGAAATACTACGGTTGTCTTGACGAGCCTAGCATGTACAGACATGGCCTCGGGAACACGGAACCGAAAGGTTAAACACGAGTCATATGAATGATATGATCAACACTGAGCTGTTCACCATTGAAGCTACATCATCTCACGTGATGATCGGTGGTGGTGTAGTGGATTTGGATCGTGTGTCACTAATCAACCGGAGAGATGTTGAGTTTAGTGGGAGTTCATTAATTTGATTAAGTTGAACTAAAATTATCATAAACAAGTGTCCTAAAGATGTCTTTGCAAAATCCTTGTAGATCATGGGAGACTACAGTAGTATGTTTCTTGCTGAGGAGCTACGTCTCGATGGGTCCAACTTTGCTGAATGGTACATGCGTCTGAGAGAAGCCCTATACGCCAATGATGAGCTCTACGTGATAGATGAACCTTTAGAAAAACGCCCTGATGTTACTGTTGACTATGAAGGGTATATGGAGTGGTACGATCAAAAGACCACCTACTTGAGAGTCGAGTGGCTGATATGCACCTTCATGGATTCTAACCTTGGTAGACAATTTGGAAACTTGAGCGCAATGGAGATTGTCGATGAGCTGAAACGAAGGTTCATAGCACAAGTTAGAGTTGCAAGGTTTGAATGCCTGGATGAATTTCTTTCAACTAAGATGGAAGAAAACACTTGCTTGGAACAACACCTAAGTAAGATGCACCGGCTGTATTATACTATGGTGGATGTTTGGAACCATGAAATAACTGACGATATGGCAATAGATGGGGTGCTGCGCTCGCTTCCCCCCAGCTATAAGGATTATGTCAGGAATTATATCATGGGAAGGGATTCGATCACTTTTTGTGCGTTTATTTCCCAGCTGCGTCAAGTTAAAGTGGAACCCATAGCAGGAGAAGTAGTCAACGCAGAAGGTATATTTTGATATACTAGTTATAAATGTTTAAATGTCCCATTTACACTTGTGGTGAGCTAAGTATTTGATACTTGTGCTGTTTTGTGAAAACAGGGCCTGCCGTTTGAAGTGCATGGAGGGACTGAGTGGATTTCGCGGGAGATGGCAATCAAGGAGTTGATGCTGGCGTCATTTCACTTCTACATTTATCGTTTTAAATTAGAGGATTTGAATGAGTTTTGTAATCGAATTAAGTGTGATCTTAAATTAGTGTGTCTCGGTTTGTGAGACGGTCATTCATGTTAAAGACAAGTGGTTGTTCTGTTTTCATGAGTAATCCTTCTTTAGTGATCACGTTTCGATTATGAGATTATTGTCCTTTGCTAGATTTAAACGATAATTAGTTAAACACTTATAAAATAAAGACATGCTAAAATATCCAATACTTAATGATGAGATTTGTTTTAATTGTACTATTAGTGCTGAAGAGCATCTTGATGCGCATCACTAAGTAGTGTGATTAAAAATGCCATTTTCTGAAAATGCCATGAGTTGCTGAAAAATAAACACAAGTGTTGGTTGTATTTTTCAGTAAACAAAAGACATCATTATTTTATCATGGATGAGTGAATAGGAGTATTTATTCATGTCATGATGAGATCTTGGAAGTAAAGGATATTAAGTTAACAAGATAATTGAGTCTTTTCGATTTGATCAAAAGAGACAAAATATTTGAGTTATTGTTTAGTATGGTGACTTGTGACAAGTGTTATCACAAATTACAATGTTTAGAGATTGTTCAAAAGTGTTTTGATAAACCTAAAGAATGTAGTCACATTATATTTGATATTATGTGGTCATAAAGAAGGGTCTTTGGTTTTAAGGTTTCATTTGTATCATTTAGATTTATTTTGATAACACTCCTGTTTTAAATAAAGGATCTATTTAATGATTTGCATTTCGCATATGAGTTATGAGAAATAGTGGTTTCAATAATTATGAGATAATTAAAACCAAAGCAAATGAAGTTTTGTAGAATATTCATATGAGATTATGAATAGAGATTCCACAATGTGAGACTAAAAGGGACAAACCAATGTGTTTGGTTATGTTGTGTATTTTAGTGGATTTATCGTGAAATGGTTTCATAGATAAAAGGAATTGTTGGAATAAATTTAGAAAGCTTAAACCTTGCATGTTTATGTATCAAGTGGCACATGTGTAAAGTGCTATATTGGTTAAAACTTGACACATAAAAGGTTTTAATGATGGTGATCATTGAATTATGGTTTAGCTTGTCTAAAGAGAAGTAGGGTTCAAGAATATGAATTTTGTCAAAAGTTGCAAAATAATATTCATGATTTACTTGTCGTGTTTGGGAAACAAGACATACCTACAAAACTACAAAAGAAGAAATAGAAACTTTAAATACGAAAGTGACTAAGAGTCATTCTACTTTAAGTTTAAATCATAAAGTAATTGTTACTTGATTTTGTGAAAAGAATGTTTCACATATTTATTTTGCAAAAGAGTTTGCGTGGAATAAATAAAACTTAGAGCTGGCAAAGTGCAAGTGTTTCGTATATGAGTTCTCGAATCTTAAGAGTTAAGAGTTTTGGAGGAGTCCAAAGTGTCGAGAAAGTGCATAAGAAACTGAGTGAGATCTAATTTAGATATGTGGTGACATATATTAAGTTAGAGCAGAAATTAATTTCCATAATCAAAATATGTGGTGACATATGTTTGAGTGGGAGCTAGTTAATCATGGTCAAATATAAAGATAACATATTTCTGAGTGGGAGCCAAAGTGGCTTCACAATTTAATATGTGTATGAGGTATATTTGAGTGGGAGTTTACAACATAGTGTTTGAATGAAATGGAGATTTCATAAATGTTGTAAATGTTGTCATGGACCAATGCATAACTTATGAAGTTAGTTTGAAAGTCAAATATTCATGTAGATGAATGTATCTATGGAGGATAGATAAGTTTGATAAACATTAAAGTCAGGATGTTTCAACCTAAATAGTTTTGAAGGAGTTCAAAATGAAACAAGAGAAGAATGGTTCATCTCATTGTGATATATAGGTGAAGCATTGAGTTGGAGAACTCAGTACAAAATTGATGGTTGGAGGATATGTTGGAATTCAATATGAATTGTTCATAGATCTCAACATATAAGAACCATATGTTTGTATATGACGATATGTGACCCAAGTTCTTAATTGTAAGAACATGTTAAATGAGGAGTCATTTTTCATGAGATTGAGATAAATTTAGAAAATGGTGGACTTGGTTGAAGTCATAAAGCCAGACTAAATTAGGGATCTCTTAATATCGGAGTAGCACAGCGAAAGCATGATCGGAAATATCAAAGTGACAAGGCTCACTGTTGATTTGTTAAGTCAACAACATATAGGAGTATATGATTAATTCAAGGATTGAAATAAGATATAATATTTTGGTTTGAGAAAGTTGTTTCAAGATCGAGTGAGTTCCAGATGCATATGTTATGGGAAAGTCCATTTGACTGAACATACATATAGGCATAAAAGGATATGAATATCTCACTCTATAACCAAACATATTATAAACATTATATGATAATGGTTTTATCATGGGATGATAGGAGGTTTATCATGTGATGATAAAGTAATGTCAAATTAGGTGACAGTTACAATTTTGCAAAGGACATAAAGAGCTGTAAAGTACAGAGTACGGACAGAACCTCTTCCACAAGCAAACACGATCAGCACTGAGACTTCATGAGTGAGTACTCCATGGGTGTTGGATCGCGGAAATGTAAACTAGATTATTGACTCTAGTGCAAGTGGGAGACTGTTGGGAATATGCCCTAGAGGCAATAATAAAATGGTTTATTAAGCATATTCACGTTTATGATAATAGTTTATTATCCATGCTATAATTGTATTAAATGGAAACATAATACATGTGTGGAAGATAAACATCCGGAGTCCCTAGTGAGCCTCTACAGGACTAGTTCGTTGATCAAGAGATAGTTAGAGTTTCCTGACTATGGACTTGTTATAGTCACTTGATAACGGAGTCATATCATTAGGAGTAATGGTGTGATGGACATGACCCAAATAAAGAGTTGCAATTAATCGTGTCACAAAAGTTTTGTTGTCAACACTTTTAATATGCCAAATATAGTTTCCTTAGACCATGAGATTATATCACTCCCGTTCACCGGAGGAATACTTTGTGGACATCAAACGTCACTTCGTAACTGGGTGATTATAAAGGTGGCTTTCAGGTATCTCCGATGGTGGGTTGTTGGGTGATATGAATCGAGAGTGGGATTTGTCCCTCCATGTGACGGAGAAGATATCTCCAGGCCTTCTCGGTAATATAGCATCAAAAGTCTGCATACATGTGATTAGGTTGTAATCACCGGGATCCTATATTATGGACGAGTAAAGAGAACTTGCCGGTAACGAGATTAAACTAGACACGGGGATGTCAACGATTATATCTCGGGCAAGTAAAATATCGTGAGACAAAGGGAATCGTATATGAGATTAATTGAATCTCCGGCATCGTGGTTCAATCGAGAAAAGGTTTTCGTTGAGTGTATAGGAATTAATATGGGCATCCCGGTCCCGCTATTAATTATTGATAAGATCATGTCTATGCATTCTCGAACCCGTAGGGTCACACACTTAACGTTCCGATGAAATTAGGTTTTGCGATGAATTAAATGATGAAGTGAACGAATGGTGATTCGGAGTCTCGGATGGGATCCCGGACGTCACGAGAGGTTCCGGAGGAGTCCGGAGAATAAGATTCATATATGGAAAGTGGTTTCCGGAGGTTTCGGAAAAGTTCCGGAATATTTCATAGGGTATCGGAAAGGTTCCGGAATGTTCTAGAAGGGTCTAGAAGTGGGACCACATATTTTGTATGGGGCCCACATGGTGCAAAGGGGTGCTGCCACCACTTAGGTGGGGCGCACCACCTAGGCCCATATGGGTGGTGCGGCTAAGGGAAAAGGAGGGGAGTCCCACTCCTAGTTGGACTAGGAGTTGGGCCCTCCACCCCTTTAGGAAAGGGGGCCCAAGGAGGAGTCCTAGTTGGACTCCAACTTGGGGGGCAAGCAAGGGGGGGCCGGCCGGCCCCCTGCCCTAGACCTAGCCGGCCTCCTATATAAGGAGGGGAAGGGGGGAGGCGCACGACACCTTGGAGGCTGCCCCCTAGCCGCACCCCCTCTCTCCCTCTAGCCCTAGCCGCACCCCTCCTCTCCACCTATAGGCTGCCGCACCCCCTAGCCCTAGGGGCTGCGCCACCTCCCCCTCTCTCTCTCCCCTCGCTTGGTTTGGCGAAGCCTCGCGCGCGGAGATCGTCATCATCACCGGCACTACCGTCGTGCTGCTGAGATCATCAAGGACACGTCTTCTCGCTTGCGGGATCAAGGAGTCGACGTCTTCATCGAGCTGTACGTGTGGACGCCGCGGAGGTGCTGCCCGTTGCTGCACTTCATCGGATTGGATCTCGAGGATAATACATCTCCTCGCGACTAGACGAGTCTAGTTGCGGGGATCGACTAGCCAACCCCTGCACTGACAAAACGCGTTTGTTGATCTTCGAGGGTAAGAGATTGGATCTCATCTTCGCTATCTTCATCTCATAGATCTAGATCCTTGGGGTTTATTCCGCTTTGCCGCGTAGAATTTTTTGTTTTTCATGCTGCGACCCCATCAGATATATTGACACTATTTTTGGAAATAGGATCTTCGTGAAAGGTAATCTATTTTTATGTTATCTGCTAATATTTACATTTGTAGGTATTTATTGTTTACAATGGAAACATGGATATTATTTGTTTACGGAATATGAATACTTTGATGCATGTCAAGCATTGAAGGAAGGCATATGGCTCAGGAAATTTTTCGAGAATTTAAGGTCGTGGAAAGGCATCATAACCTGTTACTTTGTGATAATTTGACTCCAAAGATCACAAAGTTTTATGTACAACGTGAGTGCACTGAAGGAAGGAATTATTTTCTAACCATGTCAATTACATGGGAATTCAGTTTGCTCAAATAAAATGTTTTCATTCAAGTGGGAGATGTAGGAAATTGTGTCTTCCAACATTTTATATATCTACTACATTGTCCGGAATTCAACTCAGTGTGAAAGTCTCACGGAAATAACAGGGAATTAATGATGTGGAATTGTACTTAAGGAAATATACTTAAGGAAGCCGGTACGGCTATACTAGAACACAGTGTATATGAATATGATGGAATTATACCCGGGAACAGTATAGAGCGGAATGCCAGGTTGTCCGTAGGATTGACTCTATGGATTGTTAAAGCCTGCGGGTTTGATTTGTATTCGAACTCGACGCATGACTCACACATGCGTGCTGGAACCTAATTATTTAACAGTAATAGGCTCGGTAACTGGCTGTTAAATATTGTGGTTGTTTTAACATGTCACGAGTCCTATCTGGAAACAGATTGATTTATCTGGGATTGGAGTCTATATAAAGGTCCCACCCTCTAGACTCAATATGCATTGTGAGCGGCACCACCGATAAGGCAGAGGAATAGAGGGTACGCCGAAATAGCTCTAAGCCCTAGTTTCCTACAGGTATCACGGAGGTTTCCATTTCATAGGTGTAATACCCCGTAGTTCAAAGACCCGAAGGGTAGATATAGAATTTGTGCATTAGCATAGCATGCATCTGAAAATGCGGGAAATTTTCGCGCTTTTAAAATAAAGGAGACAAAGTGATCGATGTTTCGCTCGACTCGATGAGTTAGGGTTTAGATCATCATGTCAAGTGCAATAAACTTCGAGATGAGCTTTATACCAAATTAAATTGAAATCACAAAAACCAGATAAGAGTTATCGCTCGACAGACTAATTGGTCAAATTAGTTGATTGTTGAGGTGCGAGGATATTAGACATAATCTTCCAAATTTCTGACACTTTGGATCACAATTCTTAAATATGATAATTGAATACAAAACCCAAATATCAAGATATCATTCCTTATACATGATCTCATCTCAAATACATCATTAACACATCCAACACCTTATTAAGTTCTCATCCATATCCACAACACCTATATGATCATCTCAGGATCTATTACATAAACAAATTATCATATCTACCCATCCATCACTTTACACATATCTCAAATACCAACTAGAATTTGAATGTCCAAATTTATGATCTCAAGTATCATCAAATCATACATACATGATATCAACAAATCATTCTTACACAAATGTCATATACAATTTGACATGACCTCTCCCAATTCTCAACACTTTTGAACACAATTAAATAATATGAAAGATATAATTCAAATCAATTGAACACTTCATCATGCAACATCATTCTATATCCATTATCATCATATTACAACATTCACACCAATATCATCACATAAGAATTAATTCCTCGTCTCAAACCATCAATTCATCACAAATATATTATCTTTATCACTCCACACATATCTTTGATAATATAAGAATTCAATCAATCTAATTACCATCACAAATAAGTGATCATATACAAAAATCCTTTCATCAAGTACATCTCAATTACAATCCAAACTAGAATGTCCATATTGCAAGTAATACAACAAATACAAACCTGATCTTCTACAAACTTTACATCTTCCAAATTGAAAGAATAATTTATATTACAACCTTTATAGCTAACTAAATACCTTAAAAGAATATAAATGATATTACAAAAAGAGGAAATCAAATTCCTAAACTAAATCTTGATCTTCTCAGCCTATCTTGTTCTTCTTATCTCCCAATCTTTTCGAATTCTTTCCCTGCAAAACAAAGCAAGACAGAATAGAAGAAAGAAAGCAGAAATCTTTTCCTATCCAAGTCTCTAGAAATTGTGTGAAATTCAAAGGTTTTTGTGTATGTAAAATAAATTTGGTAGCAAGACTGGCCACCTTGTTAGAAAATTCTTTTTATCCTAAGCATGAGTAGCCAATTGAAATTCATCTAAATATAAACAAAGACAAAAGAAAGGTTTCCACTAATTAAAATGTATGCCTTCACCACAAGGGTGAGGCAATTGGTTTTGGAACTTAACTAATTGATATTAGGAACTTGTCCTAATATCCAATTGATGACTAGAGGGATCAACTTTATCTTAGGCAACAATAGGGTCTTATGGATCAAATTGGATCATTAAAGGCAACATGGATCAATTAGGCAGCAAGGACAAGAGGCAACTTGGATCCATACAAGAGAAGGGACAATAGGCAACATTGATCCATATTTATTATCTTAGGCAACAAAGGCAGCTAGTCAATCCCACTAAGTCTAGTCAAGTTCCTTATAAAAAGAAAGCCCACATCTTAATATCTCTCCAATGATATTAATTATCAAAGAAGAAAAACCAAAAGACAAAGCCCACCATCCTTAGGCCAAGGACCATATAAGAGATTTAGCCCACAAGCCCATCTAGTGACAAAAACCACTTGGCATGCCCAAAAATAAATCCTACAAGAGGATAATACCTAGCATGAGAGGGATAAGCTTGCCACATAGGAGATAAGATCAATGACTAGGCATCCCTATCCACAAACAAAATATCTAAGTTAACTTGCACCTTAAGAAAAGCCATGTTATGGATATGCTTGACACATAGGATAGCTATCCATAAGGAAAATATCTACTTATACTTCAACCTCAAGTAAAGCTTAACTCTATAAAAGGACATGCCCTCTACACACATGCGTGAGTTCTCATATGCACATAGTCTAGCAATTCAAACAAGCACCAGCCGAACCTCACCACATCTAACACTACACAAATTACTAGCAAGAGCATCACAAGCCCATTTCCAGCAAACACAACCGTACTCCAAGTTTATACAGTAGCCGAATAATTTATAAACCACACCATATATTCCTCAAATCAACACAATCATACCAGCAGCTAAACATACTCTACCATATCATCATTCCCATCTCCAGAACATTAGAAACAATTCCAGAACACAAACACACCACAGATCCTCTCTAATCTTTAGAACAACTAGGAAATAGGTCAAGCAGCGAGGAGGAGCAGGCTAGCCACAAGACGCAGGTTATCATCATTTTCCAGAAGACCAAGCTTCTCTCCAACAGCAGGTTACTAGGATCAAGAGCATTTAGATGAGAGGAAAGAGAGGAGAGGGGCAGATCTGTTCTTATCAGTTCTCTAGAAAGGAGAGGAGAATAGGAGAAGAAAGGCATAGGAAAAATAAGTATAAAGAGAAAGAGTAAAGCATGGGAAAGATCTCTCAGTTTGTATGGTGGTGCCATACAAGCTCATCACAGAGATTAAAAGCCACACATTAGTATCTATTCTTATCAAATTGTGCCTCAGCCTTTGCATCACAGGCTAAGCCAAGAAATCAAGCACAAAATCTGTTCTTATTTAAATCTCACACATGCCAGAGCATCAAGAAATTGATGCAACTGAGCATAGCACACCAGTGCACTAGAAGAAGCACAGGAAAGCATAAAAAGATTTCCAAGCCCTAAATAGCTAGCTAGCTACTGTGTAACTCCTTGGGAGGCATCACAGCAGGCCAAGCCAGCTATTCAAGCTCTAAAAATCATTTCAGCTCTACTGGGAGCAACAACAAGTAATCCTACAGCAAGAATACAAGAAACAAATCACCACAGAAATTCCTAAAAATCATTTTAGCTCTATCTATAAATCTCTAAAGCTTCTCTAGAAGGGAAGTAATCTACCAAGCTCATTTACACATTAATTCACCTAAAAATCTTTAGGCAGTACACAGTTAAGTATGATATCAAGTCCTAAATCCATTTCTTTTTATACAAAATTCTATATCTCTGCTATCTAAAAATTCTCCTAATTATATTCTTCACAGCACACTAATTAACAAAGCACTAAAGCATCTAAAACAACTAAATCATCTTCATCAGAGCATGTCCAGTGCATAAGCCTAAATTTTGCTAAGTGCCAGTGAGGATATCTTGTGCAGCATAGCTTTTAGGCTAGATCAGAGAGGGGTTTAGAAGGGAGCAGGAGAGCAGAGAGGAGGAGGAGGTAAACATACCGTGCGCCCAAGGTCGTAACGACATGACGACGGGGTAGTGCCCGTGTGGTCATGAAGGAGGACCAGGGGAGAAGCGCACCACCACTATCCTTTAGACGTAGCCGAAGGAGGATGCCGGGGTTGCAGCCACTGCACCATCCCGCCGGCATCAGAAATGAAGGAGTCGCAGCAGCAACCACAGCTTCACCACACCACCATATCCAGTAGCAGCAGACCACCAGACCGACGACGCCAGGGTTGCATCCATCTGAGAGCCATCCCACCGGCATCGAGGTTGAGATAGGCGACAGTGGAGGCGAGGCCAAGCAAGAAGTGGAGCCGTACTCATGGAGGTGAAGGGCCAGGAGCTCGAGGGAGAGTAGGAGGAGGCGTGGTCGGAAAGGATGGCAGGGGTGGCGGCGATGGGAGCTGGCGGAGGAGAATTGCGCCAACGGCCAAACCCAAACCGTAGCTAGGGTTAGGGTTGGCAGGAGAGGTCGATGCGGACGCGGGCGGACACTGCGGCCATGGGGAATCGAGGGAGAGAGGCATGGCGAAGCAGCGCCAGAAAGCGGCGGCGACAGATGCGGCCGGAGCCGGCCGGAGCAGAGCGTGGCGGCGGTGAATCGCTAGGGAGAAGAGGGGATCGAGCAAGGGCTCGGGAGTGAGAGAGAGAATGAGAGAGAGAGATGGGGAGTGCACTGGTCTGGACCCAAACTGGATGGGCCAGCCCAATAGTTGGTCCGGTTGGACCAAGTGGACCTCATCCATTAAATTAAATCTAAATGCAAATTTAAATCAAATCCAAATTCAAATTTAAATCCATTCAATTCAAAAATGAAAATGCAAATAAATTCCTAAAAATAAATTAAAAATATGTTTTCAACTCAAAATTTTATAAGGAGTTCAAAAATGATTTTTATTATATTTATTGAAAAAGTTTTCTTGAATGAAAAATTCAAAGATCCATAAGTGGATATGATTTGAATTATTTTCAAAAATAAATTATTTGAAAAGATTTCTTATGTGAATAATTCAAAGATCCTTAAGTGGACATGAATTGAATTATCTACAAAAATTCAAGGATCCTTAAGTGGAAATGAATTGAACTATTTTCAAAAACAATTATTTTCTAAAATCAATTTGAAGTAATAAGTTCAAAATATATAATTTGAACTTTATTACATTCTATAAATGACTGTCCTATTACTCATCCTAGGTAAAACACACAAAGAAGAATCCATCTAAAATCATTCACCCTTGTGTTGATAATATTTGAAAGTTAGTCAAGTAAATAAAATTTGAATAATTAATTACTTCTTGATGTTAATGAAATATTTTCTTAAAGGCATTAAAATTGATAACTTAAAATTGCAAATCTTGTTTTTCTAGCAAAGAGAAAAGTATTTACTTGATAAATAATTCTTTACCTCAATAAAAGTGGTAAACACTTAATTCTAAATATCATAACAATTCAAAGTAATTTAACCAACCCACAAATTATAAGCACTAACTAATCCATAATCCTTAAATCACTTCAGTTATCAAAGTATCAAGTAAAACAAAGCTTACACTTGTGAGCTTGGGTATTTTTGGGGATTTTACGATGCATCTCATATCTATGCATAATAGCATCTTGACAGTGTTTCAGTAGTCCTTACCAGGATTACATTGCTATTTTCAGATCTCGGGGTTTTACCGTAAACCCTAGAACCCCGAAGGACATGAATTGCCACCTTTATCATAGGCAAGTTCATTCTTGCATACCGTTTGATGTATTTTTATCAAAGTACTTGCAAAGCTATTTATACGTTCCTTTCACTTGCATAAAAAAAGAAAAAGTATTTTCGAATGATGTGGTATATACTATTGGTTGGCGGTGGAACAATGGTAAGATGAATAGGTACGGTGTTCCATCGTATGGGAAGGTATATATCCTTAGGAAATTAATAACCCCTGTTCCAGTGATCCTTTTGCCGTAGTGAAAGCATCAACCAACGGACTTTGTATGGGCGGGGTCAGTCAGAGGCTTCTTTTCTCATCCGCATATCCTCGGCAGGCCTACACCGGGTTGGGTCGTTGCGGCGGCCAACAGCGTGGAAGCGCGTGCTCTTCCTGCCCGACGGGGTAATTGGTGGGGAAGCTCGGGAGGGGTGATGGGTATGCGTGGAACATGATTCCCCTACCGCATCATAAATGGGCGGATGTGTGTTGATTTGGGAGAAGCTCCACATGGCTGGATGTCCTGAGCCTTAGCTATAACACTCATGGAGTGTAAAGAGAGCATATAAAGGGCCAGGCAACTGTTGGGTAAAGTGATGCAACTCTGCAGAGTCAAACAACAAATTTGTGATATCACAACCGTGTTCCCGGAATGGAACTACGAGATCGAGGCCGGAATGGAGTCCCATTTGGATTCACAAGACCGGTGGAGGCTGGGACATAGTTTTCAGAATAAAATCTATCCTTTGAAGAAATGTTTGCAAAAACTTGCATCTATGCCAAAGACCTGAGGTTTTGGCAGTAGCTAGTGCATGAAACACCTTATCTCTATATATTCTGAACTTGCTGAGTAACGCTGTTACTCACCCCTTCCTATTTGACCCCCTGCTTAGACTTTTGGAGCCATCAAGGGCGTTGCTAGATATCCATCACGATGTTGAGGAGGTCTTCCACAAGGAATCAAGTCGACTGGTGGAGCTTGAAGGAGTTGACCGCTACTTCACCAACGAAAGAATGATGACAACCATGGCAATGGAGGGGCAATGACAGCAGTGTCAATGGCATACACAAAAACCACACCGTCAATGGAGGAGACAACATCTATTGGAAGGAGGAGTACAACCCTGGATAAAGATGTTCCAGATGGAGTAGATTAGGGCTATGACAATAGTAGTAGTGGATGAGGAGTAGAGCTAGAGTTAATCTCCAGCTTAGTGCTACGAATTGGATCTTTTCTGGATTTCATTTGTATGAGACTTGCTTTTATATAAAGGAGGATCTCGAGATTTTGTATTGGATATTGTTGTAATCCTATAGTGTTACCTTGGACCTGCTATGTTTCTGTTGTACTACTCTGAGGGATGTAATATTCACGGATAAGTCCTTCTGTGAGTGTTATGTCAACGACTTGCGCAGTACAACATGCAGTGATGTGCTGGGTCACCGCAATAGGCTAGTTGTTTATGTAGTATAATACAGAAACTGTACGAGCAGGAGCATTACAAAGAGTCAGAATCGGAATTTCTTTACTGAAGGAGTGACACATCGGCCACAGCTACTGTTGGGCCTCAGGCTCTTTCTTCTCTAGGCTCCTGTAAAATTCAGACTCAGACACCAATACATGGATTTGATAAAAACCAACGAAACGACTTGACACTTTTTTGTTTCCGTAAAACCATGTTTAATTGTAACAGAAAAGTTGGGTACTGTGCTAGCAAAAGAGCAATACGGAAAGATCAAAATCACGGCAGATATCTTACCTTTGAGCCCTTGCATAGCGAGATAACTGATAGAGCTGAACGCTTTCGTTGGAGGCATGGGTTGCCAGAAGAAAATAGTTCCGAGGATTTACCCCCATGCAAACCTCATAAATAAGCCAGAATACACACACATGACTGCACACCACAATAGTCATTAATGAAAATTTGAGATGTATGATCATCTAATAGCTAGGATCGATCCATGACTTGTGAGACAAATTAACCGAGCAGTTCTATCACCTACCTGCTGTCATTTTGCCGGATATCAGCTCAGGTGGCTTGTTCATGTCAGTCATACCCTGGAAATAAAATTTGGAGGGATCATCGATCTACAATGTATGTAGAAGAATACAACGAGAAGGCCATACGGCTGCCGAACTAAACTTAGAAAATTATTTACACTGCTCGTTGAATATAAATATATTGCCTAGCCCATTTTCATCAATTTGAACTTTTGGTTTAGATGGCTAGCGCAACAATTCTATATTATTGATTGTTCTCCTAATTTCATGGAAAGATCAGAGTTTGCCTAAGTCCAATGATGTTATGGATACGATAAATAATTGAGTAGTGGACCAAGTTCCCGCGGATAAGAAAACTCCGGCCGATGTCAGAGCTCAAAACATCACTGGGAAATCACAGCACTCTCGTCGTTGCCATCGACCAAACTTCACGTGCTAATTTGGGGAAGATATATGTGAGTAATTAACCAGCTAGAGAGAAGAATCCATGGAGCGCGTACGTACCGCGAGGACGAAGCCACAGTTAGAGACGGGTCCCCAGAAGTGGGTGGTCTTGGGGCCGACGGGGCTGTTCAGGAACGCCTTGAACGCGGTCGCCATGGGCAGCGCTCAGACCACCTGCTCGATCATCTCCGACCATATCGAATTCAAATCAGCACAGCATCGAATCGATTTCGATAGCAGAAGGAAACACTGCTGGAAACATGGAGAGAGGGGGAAGAGAGCTCGCGTACGTTGTTTGACGTCCGCGGCTGCTGGATATGGACTTGTGGAGACGGCGAAGAGTTGACGCACGAGCACCAAAAACGGGGAGCTTTGCGGTGAGGAGCAATTCTAAAGAAGGAGATGGTTTGGTGGAGTGGGCACGTCAAGTTAAGGACTCACCGCACGGTGTCCACTCACACACCACTACGTTTTACTCCCTCTCTGCACAAATAGAAGACGTTTTATATTTTTCAAAGTAAACTAGATACATATTCTAATGAGTGGATCTACACATTAAATATAGACTAGATACATACTAAAGTAGATGAACCTACTAAACACTAAAACGTCTTATAAAAATGAACAGAGGGAGTACTACCACTGTTCGAAACACAAACGTACAAATTTAGTCAGAAGCAAAGCTACTGAGTTTGATCAAATATACTCCCTCTGGCACAAATATAAGACGTTTTCGATTTTTCAAATTAAACTAGATACATATTCTAATGAGTGGATCTACATACTAAAAGTAGACTAGATACATACTAAAGTAGATGGACATACTAAACACTAAAACGTCTTAAAATGAACGGAGGGAGTATGTACGAACGAAAAAAACGCTCCCGACCCCGCGTCGTCCTCGCTTGGGTGGGCAACTTGGGGGACTAAGGTTTATGCCGCCGCCGGCCACCCCTACCCGCTCCTCTCCCTCACCGTTGTCGTCGGTGGCCTCCAGCCAACCCGCGGCGGCGACAGGCCTCTCCTCTGCCTCTTCCTTTGGTTGTACCCTCCCCATCTCGCGCGTGGGCTGCTTCCAGTCTGCTCGCAAATCGGCGCCCAAATCCAAGTTCGCTGCGGTGGTGGAGGTTCGGCTGGCCCTTGGAGCGACATCCCCTCGGTGCAGCGCGCCGGTCGACATGGTCGTGGAGTGCCCTCGGTCGGTGTCGGTGTCATCTGCTGCGTTGGCCCAGATCTGGCATGGGATGGCCCAGTTGGACCCGACCAGGGGGGCGGTCCGCGCCTTGGCCGATGGCCGTTGTCCATGCCGCTCGACGCATGATGTTGGTCCTGATGCAATCTCTCTGGTTGCTTTGACTGGATCTGAGCATCGCTGTTTTGTCCTGCACCTTAGGTCGATGCCATCATCGGGAGGCTGGTGTGCAGGTTGTGGAGGAATGCTGGTACGGCAGCTGGGTCGGCTGGTTGCGTGCCCGCGGATCGTCGCCTGTTTGGGTGGTGGGTGAGGTTGGCCTCCAGGATTCCGGAGCGGCGGCTCTGGCATGGCAGCTGGCGGGTGTGGCTGCTTGCGGAGGGAGTTGGGAAGCTGAAAGTTCTCGGATTTGGTGTGTTGTCAGAGTTGTGTCCGCTGTCGTGGGCAAGGAATGGTGACGTGCGATAGTGCTTCTGCGGTCTAGGGTGACTCGCCATGCCGTTGGAGCAAAATAAGGGGATCGTGGCTCTCTCCCTCCCATCTTGCGACCCTCTCATGATGTTCGTTCATCGACATGGTACAAATTCGGTCAAGATCCCCCCCACCATCCGACATCCGTTGTGGGAGAAGAAGGTCCCGACTGCAGTTTGGCTTTTCTCCGTGCTTCTCTCTAGTGTGGTGGTCGACCAATCCTCCATCATTTGTTTTGCGAGGCAAGTTGCGCCCGTCTTAGACTCCAATGTGCTGCTCTGTTTCTCCTGCTCGGCTGCCTAGGGCGGCTGGCTTCGAGGGGACCAAGGAGAAGATGGGATTGTTCTATGTAGCTGGGTTGTTGCGATGAGAGAGATGGATGATTACGGGCGAAAGCCCTACCCGGTTTCACCGGTGCTAATGATGATGACGCATGTGGGTGTCATCTCCTTGGAGACGCCGTCGTGAAGTCTTCATATTTGCCTCATCTTGGTCTTCAGTCTTAGGGTGAAAACTAAGATCTTTGCAGATCGGGCGACGATGACGCATTTGCGTCATCCCCTTCTTGGAGACGTCGCTCTTGAGACTCTGACCTGCGCCGGTTCTCACTTTCTGTTATTGGTCTTGGTCACTACACTGGTGGATTTGCCCTTGAAGAGGTTTGTGCTGGGACTTCGGTGTAGGTTGGGGCCCGAACTGACAATGCCCTATGTTCTTCAGTTATCAGAGGATATCAACATCAAGCTTTGGACATCCTTTTCTTTACTTTCTTGCTTGGTGTGGTTTTCTTTGTGGGTGTTTGGGTGTTGTTTTTCTCTCTTTAGTGTGCATTGTAAGCTGGTATCCCCAGCAGTGTTATGTGTTTGTAATGTTGTGTACTCCTTGCCGGTTGAGGGCTTTGTTAATTTAAAGTCGGGCTCATCGGGCCTTTCATCTAAAAAAAATATGTACGAACAAAATTTTCTCAATTTGTATGCATTGTTTTCTTTGGAACGTAGAGAGTACACCAATTTTTTTTACGAAACACAGTACAACACAGGCGCTCACATACATGTGCATACACTCACCCCATATGAACGCACGCACGCACACCCTACCCCTATGAGCACTTCCAAAATACTGAGCCGTCGGGTCAGATCTTGAGATTGACGAAGTCATCACATGCGCCTCGCTATCGGAACGTCGCCTCCAACTGAAGAATATTCCGCCTATAATGAGAAACACCAGTGTCAAACCTGGGTTTGAACTCTGGTGGGCTGGGGATACAACCACCCTCTTAACCATCCAACCAAGGGTTGGTTCTCGAGAGTACAACAATTTGGTTTGCAATTGTTTAACTAGCTACAGAGTAATCA
>QRDG01001271.1:463895-527492 GCA_012064385.1 Puccinellia tenuiflora
TAGAAAATCCCTGAATTTTATCTTTTTCTGAAATTTTTAGACAGCAAGCCTGATACTTTTAGCTATCTTTCGTTAGTTTTGACTTTTCTGATTTGAGCTACAGAAGTTCTTCGAACAATTTGATCTTTATAGACTAATTAGTTTTTGACAGATTCTGCTTTTATTTGTATTCGTCTCTTTTACTATCGTCAAATGTGATACTCTAGAAAAGGAGTGCCACACTGAGGCTTAGTAAACAGTAGCTAATGCCCAATAAAGTTGTTTGCAATTTCTCTTGAGTTGAACACATGTGCATTTTAATTTATGAGCACTAACCCTCTAATCAGTCTATGAGAAGTTTTGTGTGAAGGGAGTTTTTAAGTTCCAAAGGAGAGGTGATGGGGGGATACTTTATAGGTAGGCCCATGGACTCGGAAAGTAGACCCGCCAAGACCAAGAAGGCCAAAGTCGGGTCGCACTTCAAGTTACATGGGCTGGGCTGAAGACAAGCCGACCAAGGCCCATGACAAAGGAAGGACTCGTCGAGGAGGAGTCCTAGTACAACCCGGAGCTCTAACCTAGAAGACCAAGACATAGAGTAGGACTCCGTGTCCAAGGGTGACCCGGTGTAAACTTGTAAGTCCAGGGACCCGACCGCCTTTATAAGGAGGGCCCTGGACCTTAGATCGACAAGCCTAGACAAGTCTGAGAACCCGCAACACCAGACCCCAGAGAGGTTGAAGTCGCCGGATCTCGAGTTAGCGAGATCAGGTTCTTGTAATCGAGAGCAAGTCATATCAATAAAGCCGAAGCAGGAAGTAGGTCTTTACCTCCATCGAGAGGGGCCGAACCTGGGTAAATCCTTGTCCTTAGGTGAGATTAACAACTCCTGCGTACTTCGATCACCAATGGCCCCACAACTTATCTTCCCTAAGGAAGAACTCGCCGTGACAACCCCACGACAGTTGGCGCCCACCGTGGGGCCTGTGATGAAAGGAGTTGAGATCGTGGGAGCAGCTCGCCGAGGTATGGAGAAACTCGCCATTGGCCGGGTCTACACCAACCAGCACGGCGAGACCGAGATCGACGACTACGGGTGGAGTCCAGAGATGGACGAAGTTGAGGAAGGCTACCAGCTCATCTTCGGCAAGATCAACGTGTTCGTTGGCATGGTCAGCACTACAGGTAACTGTGCTAGTGAGTTGGAATCTGTTTCAGAAGCAACAGCTATCATCGGGTCTGATGGAGAGGAGTCCGTCGGTACATCACAAGTCGGCATAGTTGCCGAAGAGAAGGAGCCGGAGATGCAGCCGGAGTTAGATCCAGAGTCAGATTATGATGCAGACTCAGAGTCAATTTTACCTCTATTTGAAGATCGACTTGGATATGGAATCGAGGAGGAGTACGTGCAGTCACCAGTACGTCCACGTCATGTTGGAGTGTACATGTCAGGACCTGAAAACGGTGGAGATAACGCGGGTGGAAATCAATTCGTTCCCAATGTGCTGACAAGGGAGATCACAGCAGAAAACGCGGCGGCTCGAGCTAAGGAGTTGCTGACGGCTCGTCAGGCAATAGAAAAGCAGTTGGCAGATGTTGCAGAAGCGAATCGTAGATTGGTAGCAGACCAAGCCCTCTTGCAAGCGGAACAAACACGCATACAAGCTGAACAAGCCCGCATACAGTCAGAGCACGAGCGAGTACAAGCTGAAGCAGCAGCAGTGCGCAATCGCCAGCAGGAGCTCACGTCAATTCAGCATCGAAGGACTCGGAGCCGACTGCATGAGGGAGTCATCATAAACCCAACCAACTTGTTTCAGACGCCAACAGGTCCAGGCGTAGGAGCCGGAGGATCAGCACCTGGAGCAGGAGCACCACCGCCACCACCACCACCACCACCCCCAGGAGGAAACGGAGGAGTCGGAGCAGGACCTGGAGCCAATGCACCACCTCCACCACCTGGAGGAGGAGTCGGCGGTATGGGTCCCCCGCCGCAAAGGTTCCATACACCTGCAGGACACTACTCAAACCCAATTGACAACGTACACGCAGCAACTATGGTATTGGACAGAATCCCACTTATGGAAAATCCAACAGGTCAAGAGGCACGACTCGCCATAGATATGTTAAAAACGGCATTGGCGCAACAAGCCCTCTATCCCAATTTCCCATATGCAAGTCGGCTTCATTCAACTCCATACAATTCCAGAGCAAGGAGTCGACATGACGAGTCTCATCCGGCCGGGTCGTCGAGCGCAAGACGCCGCGAACTGGCAAGGAATCAACCACATGTACCCACTGATTCGGAAGCTCAAAGACGAGTTGATGAAGCAAGGAACAGAAGAGCTGGAGCGACCAGAGCCCCAGAAGCCGGAGGAGCCGGTGGGCCAGCGCCAGCAACAACAACAGCAGCACCAGTGATGAACCCGCCGCATCATGTGCTCACTGAGATAACCTCACCAAGGAGTTGTCCATCATTAACAGGACCCGCATGTCTTTCAGAGGCCATTAGAGCCGTGGCTTTTCCAGATAACTTCAAGGAACCGCGCAAGGTGGGCAACTATGAACCAAATATGGACCCAACTTCGTGGCTTAGCAGTTATGAGATGGCAATGAGTATCAGAAATGCTTCAGAAGGGCTGTGCGCCAAATTTATGTATCTTATGATGGATGAGATAGCCAAAGTTTGGATGAGGAACTTGCCTCCCAGGTCCATCAACTCATGGGAGCAGTTGAAGACAACTTTTGTGCAAAATTTCCAAGGAACTTGCAGGAAGCTGAGCACCATAGAGGACTTAGAGCGATGCACTCAGCGGAAGGGCGAGTCCGCAAGACACTGGATGAAGCGAGTCTCAGAAATCATCAATTCATCGCAAGGACTCCCACCCATCTCTGTGCTGATGGCATTGGAGAGAAACTGCAATTATAATCCTTTGAGCTGGAAGTTGGGATGTATGAAAGATAGTCTAAATCAGGGCATACCGATCACCATTGGAGAGATCATGGCTGGAGCTAACAAGCACACATCCACGGACAAAAACAAGGACTCGGAAGAAGCTGGAAAAGGACAAGGGGGCAGTGGACCAAGTCAGAATCAAAATCAAGGTCAAAACCATGGTGGCACTAAGAGGCCATACGGAGACAGCTCTGACCTGGTAGCTAACACAAACACTGGGGTCAGACGCAAGGACAACAACTCTCAAGGATATCAAGGGCGTAGGCCAAGTATAGAGGAGATTTTGGCGAGTCCATGTCCTAAACATGCCAGAAACGGGAAGTGTGGTCATACCTTGGGACAATGTGTGGATCTGCAGCGTGGCAGAGTCGCAGGACCAGGCACTAGGAACAACGACAATGGATATCGAGGAAACAATGGTAATGGAGGACACGGCAACCATGGCGCGGGATCCGGCCATAATCCCAACTTACAACAAGGAGGAGGTAACCAGCAGGGCGGGTTCCAGCAGAACCCGAAGCAGCTTCATGATGGCCAAGGGCAATATTATGTCACAACTCGACCGCAGAACCCGAGTCAGGGTAGTTATCATGTTTTCACAACAAGCATGTCCAAACGTGCCAGGAAATTGAAAGTTCAAGCTGTTAATGCAGTGGAACCAGCAGTTCCACAGTGGCTCAAGTGGTCAAAGCAAGTCATCACATGGAGTAGGTGAAAGTGCATGGTTGCCCCCATGCACGATTTTGGTAATTAATGACAATCTCTATGGACTAAAATTTGCATTGAGCTATATTTGTAGGTTGTCCATTTGTTTGCTTGTTCTCCATTTGTTGGAGTCAAGGTTAAGGGGGAGTGAGGATACCATATTTATGCACTCCTCATTTGTGCATGAACATTGGGGAGCTTCTCCGTTGTTATTTAGAACTCTCGCTTTGGATCTTTTTGATTGCTTTTCTCCTTTGTGGAGATGTTTAGAATGATTTCATCCTTTTTGCAATCTTTGGATCCTCAATATAGTTTGATTTCCTCTAGTTTTCATTAAAAGGGATTGCCATCACCTTTATGGAGGAACTCATATTATATTGGCTCTCTAAATTTTTCTTCCCATTTCGGCAATCGATGCCAATGGGGGAGAAGTTTAGAGGGTTTAAGGGAATTTGGGTTTTATGCTTTTGTTGCATTTGCCTTCAATGCGCTTTGCATCCTTGCTTGTTTGTCATGCAAGGTTGTTTTATTCTTTATATAAACCCTCTTAAAAGGGATTGTCATCAATTACCAAAATGGGGGAGATTGAAAGTGCATGGTTGCCCCCATGCATGATTTTGGTAATTAATGACAATCTCTATGGACTAATATTTGCATTGAGCTATATTTGTAGGTTGTCCATTTGTTTGCTTGTTCTCCATTTGTTGGAGTCAAGGTTAAGGGAAGAAGAAAAGTGTGTGTTGATCAAGGCTTTGTGCGGGTTGATTATCACTGAAGCGCAATCGAGGAAGGTGGTGCGTCTTGAGGAGATGAAGATCGTCTTCATCGACCTCAAGTGGTTTAAGCGCAAGGCAAAGGTATGATCTTGATAGGGTTTCTATTTTACCGGTCTCATGGTGTTTAGTGAGAGACCGGGTTATAGGATAGATAGCCGTACTATCAAGAGGGGCTCTCGACCGGATTTCGTGATCATATCATCGTGGAGAGCACAAACCTTTGCATCCATGCAATCATCTTTATTGGTTCTTAATTGGCTCTTATCGTGGTGTGGTCTTGGTTCTTGTCATGCTTGTCATGACAAAGCCAAGTTCACCGAAAACGGTTTGCATATGCGTCTTCTATTGCGTTTTCGGTTTTGGAGATTTTGCCGGTTCATCCGTTTGGAAGGTTTCACCTTTCCAACCCTTTGCACAATCTCCCTTGCTTGTTTCAATATTTTGACTTTTTGTAGTGTAAGCTCTTGTCGTCCTCTTTCCAACAAAATTGGATTCACTCGATTCGGAGCTTCCACGCAAAAGTTATTCAGTTTCTGGTTTCGGCTGTTTTTCAGTAACCGGAAGTACCGGCCACGCGGGCGGTACTACCGCTCGGAACTTCTGGAGCTACTTCCGGAACCCAGTACCGCTTACGAAAGTTCGGTTCTGGAGTTCAACGGAAGTAGCACCGGAAGTAGGACCGGAACTACCGGTTTACCGGAAGTACCGGTGCTCCCAGCGGTACTACCGCCCGGAACTTCCGGTGATACTTCCGGAGCCCAGTACCGCTTACGAAAGTTGGGTACTGGACTCAAACGGAAGTAGCACCGGAAGTAGAACCGGAACTACCGGTTTACCGGAACTACCGGTCCTTTTCCCGGTACTACCGGCCTTGCGGGTGTTTTTCTCTAGCCGTTGGGGGCTGTTTCTACGTGGGGCGGTACTACCGGTCCTGCGGGATTCTATGCCCAACGGCCAAATTCACAGGGCACCCTTTTAACGGCCCCTTCTTCCCCCTTTTGGTTGAACACTTCTTCCAATCTTTTGAATCTCTTCAAGCTCTCTCTCCTCCATTGTTGCACATCCTTGTGAGCTTGATTCCTCTCAATCCCTCCAATGATTCTTGCCCAAACTTAGGGATTCAAGAGAGGAGATCTAGATCTACCATTCCACCAATAAAATTCTCCTCTAAGTGAGGGGAACCTAGTGGATCTAGATTTTGGGGTTGCTTTGTGTTCATCCCCTTTGTTCTTCCTCTCTTATTCCCCCCAAAGCATTTGTTGCTTGGTTGGAATTTGAGAGTGAAGGACTTGACCACTTAGTGTGTTCTTGCCTTTTGCATTAGTTGCATCGGGTTGCTCTCTCCACGGTGATACGTGAAGTTGAAGGTTGAGAAGCTTGTTACTCTTGGGTGCATTGTGTTCCCAAGAGCTTTGTGCCTCTTGGGTGCATTGTGTACCCTAGACGGTTGGAGGTGCCGCGAAGACTTCGAGTTGTAAAGCTTCGGCACGTATTGGGAGCCCCCAATTGAGTTGTGGGTGTGTGCCCCAAGGAAGTTGTAAAAGGGCTCCGGAATCCGCCTCGAAGGATTCCGATAGTGGAAGGTGAACCAATCCCTTGGGTGAGGTTTATCGGAGAATAGGGTGAGGCCTTTGTGGAATCTTGAGTAGGCCTCTTGTGGCGAGCTCACACCCCTCCAACGAGACGTACTCCCTTAACAAGGAGGAACTCGGGAATACATCCCCGTCTCCGCGTGCCTCAGTTATTTCTATACCCGAGCTTTACTTATGCAATTTACATTGTGATAGCCTTCATGCTAGAAGTTCATATCTTGCTATCACCTTGTTGCTTGAATTGCTTAGCATAAGTTGTTGGTGCACATGGGTGAACCTAGAATATTAGGTTGTTGGCTTGTTAATTTAATCACATAATTTTATTCTGCAATTATCAAGCCCCTGATTAGAAAAAGTTTTAATCGCCTATTCACCCCCCCCCCCCCTCTCTAGGCGACATCTCGAGCATAGCTTGTTCTTTCAATTGGTATCAGAGCCTCGTCTCTCTTGTTTGGCTTTACCGCCTAGAGAGTAAAGATGTCGTCTAGGGATTTAGTGCACAATTCCATGTTTATATTTAATGGCACAAATTTTAATGTTTGGAAAACTCATATGCTTAGCCACTTAGGACCAAGCTTCAAGAAAAATATGGAGTGTCCAACTCTTTTAAGGATGATTGCTCTTCCTCCACCTCCGGCCGTGACGAGCTCTCGTCTTCATCTACTTCACCAAAATGTGGTAAGCCACAAACGAATGTGATGGTGAGTAGTGATAGGTTTTTCAACTTTGATAGTGAGCTTGTTATTGATGATCATTTATCTCTATCTTGTTGCAATGCTTCATCTTTGGACCGAAACACACATAGCACTATAAATGATTTACATGCTAGTGTTGATAGTCCTTGCATATCATCAAAAAATTGCTTGGATAAATCTCTTTATGATATGCTTGCTTTATCTTGTTGCCATGATAAAAATGATTGTGTTCCCTCTAACTCTTGCATGAATAATAATGTAGAGGAAACCCAATTTGCTATGCAACAAGATGCGAACTTGAGTAGTTCAAAAATTAATTATTCTTCTTCATCCACCTCTCATTGTCTTATGGCTAAATCTTCTTCTAGTAATGACAATGATGATAATAATGATAATGATAATAATGATGAAGAAGATTGTCGTGGGGTTGTCACGGCAAGTCCTTCCTCTGGGAAGGTGAGTTCGGGGGCCATTGATGCACGAAGTACGTAGGAGAGGTTAGTCTCGCCTAGGGACACAGATTTACCCAGGTTCGGCCCCTCTTGATTAGAGGTAAAGACCTACTTCCTGCTTCTCTTTATTACTTTAGATCTGATCTCACTTACAGCGTTCCGGCTCCTATCTGGGGAGTCGGCGACTATGGATCTGGTGTTTCTGGATTGCTTAGAACTCACCAATCTAAGGTCCAGGACCCCGCTTATAAAGGTGGCCGGGTCTCTGGACTTACAACCTACACCGAGTCATACTAGAACACGGAGTCCTACTCTACGTCTTGGCCTTTCAAGTTAGGGCTCCGGGTTGTACTTGGACTCCTTCCTGGCGGGTCCCTTCTCCGTCATGGGCCTTGGTCGGCTTGTCTCCAGCCCAGCCCATGCGACTTGATGCGTGACTCGGCTTTGGCCTTCTTGGTCTTGACGGGTCTACTTTCCGGGTCCATGGGCCTACCTATAAAGTATCCCCCCATCAGTAGCCCCCGAATTTATCTTGGGCGCAGCTTTGCGGCTCCCTCTGACTCCTGGGGTCGACTCTTTGGTTCAACTTCTTCAATCTGAGTCATCAACTCAGAAGTCGCCTGCTGCTAGCTCCAAGATGAATTCCTGCATAAAAACACATCACACATATAAAATGAGTTCATCCTCATTCCTTGTTCAAGCCACCACCCTTGCCTTTGCACTAGCTGGCCGAGTTTGTTATGACTCTTGCGAACAAGGACTGAATAACTTGACTCTCATTGTCACAGGACTCGCCATTCTAAGACAAGTCGGCTCCTTCCACTTCTGCGACTTTAGTTTTTCTCTGTTATAACCTTTTCAACTTCTCATTCACTGAATCGTTATTCATAGTTTACCGTGGACCATGACTGTAGCTCTCTAGGGTTTTTACCCCTTTATAAATTGTGAAGGGTTAGGTCTCAAAACCCTCACTTGCCCCTTCACCTCAAATTCCCCTTTCTCTCTACGCTCATCTCTTTCCCGCGCTCAGCACACACCGCCCGCTCGCCATGGCACCCAAGCGCGCCAAGGTTGCTTCCAAGGCTAAGGCCCCCTTGTCGAGCAGGACAGTTGACATCGCCGCCGTGGCCGCCGCCGCCGCTAAAGCTCCTTCCTCCAAGCGTTCGATCTCCGCCGATTGGGGCGGATCTACGATCACGGCTGAGCAATTGAAGACGCACCGGTCGACTGGCCTTATTCCGTCCAATGTGAAGGCTCGGGCCCCAGGGGATGAGGTGGTGCCTGCTCCCGCGAAGGATGAGGTGGTGATCTTCACAGAGCACCTGTTCCGCGGATTCACGCCTCCGGGTAATCTCTTCTTCCGCCAGCTCCTCGACTTCTATAAGCTGCGGATTCACGACTTAGCTCCCAATTCCATTCTCACTTTGTCTAATTTTGTCACCTTGTGTGAGGACTACCTCCAAATCAAGCCAGATCTTGATCTCTGGCTTGAGCTCTTTTATTGCAATCCTCAACCTGAAACTTCCGGCGGCCCCCTTCTGCAATGCGGCGCCGTCGCTCTCTAATGGCACCTCCATTCTGTCTTTCCCAAGCCTGTCTTTCCTAATCGTATCAAAGATTGGCAGAAAACTTTCTTTTACTGCAAGGATACCTCTCCTGCAGATGAACCCAAACTCCCATTATTCTCTGAAGATCGCCTCGAGGCGACTCCCCTTATGAAGGCTAGGTGTCCGGAGGCCGCCCGGCCAAAGGTCGAGTCTTTAATCTCTAGGATCCGGGCTCTTCTATCCCACAACCTGGAGAACATGGACCTGGTTCGCTGCTGGACAACTTGGAGGATTCAGCCGCTGAGTCACAGGACCCGGCTTATTTGCACATATACTCGCTGTGCGGGCGACGACCTCCGAGTGACAGAGCAGCTGTCAGATGGTCCTGAACTTGGTCGGCTCATCAAAAAGCTGACTGGGAAGCCTGTGAAGGACCAGGCACATTTTGGGCTCCAGCCCTTCTGCTCCACCAATCCGGCTCCTGATGTAAGCTTTACACCTTGTTGCATTTTTAACTTGTTTTTCTCTGTCTCGTTTGCTAACTCAACCTCCCTGACTCTTGTGTAGCTAACTGACTCCTTCTGGAAGCCAGCCTCTGAAGCTGGAACTAGAGTTGAAGCTGAAGCTGAAGCCGAGGTGGAGGAGGAGACTCCTGTCACAGAACAAACTACTGTGGCAGAAGACACTGATGACGATGACGAGGAGTCCTCTCAGGAGGCTCCCGTTGAAGATGATGTTGGTGATGAGGAGTCCTCTCCAGAGGCTCCTACCGAAAATGTTGTTGAAGAGGAGTCCTCTCAAGAGGCTCCTGTCTCCGAGCAGGAACATACGGCATCAAGTCCTGCAGCTGTGCAGCCGACTTCTTCTGAGGAGTCCTCAGGCGCGAAGAGTCGTTCCTCATCTCCTGTTAGGAATGAGTCTCGAGCGGCCGTCCCCAAGGTACCTCACTCTCGAGTCTTGGGGTCAAGCGGCTCCATTTCTAAACTTCAAGAATCTACGCAGAGCGTCATTGCTGCCAGGAAGAGGAAGCTACGTTCCGATGGGCCCGCGGATGCTCCAGATACATTGCCAACTTCCCATCAAAGGAAGTCGACCTCCCCTCCTAAGAAGGCCGACTCCTACCACTCTGGCATGTCCATGCCATCTTCTGACTCAGACCAACATCGGGTATGACTTTTGTGATTATTTGTACTTTATATGACTTCTGTATTTCCTTTTCACTAGATTTATTGCTGACTTCTGTCTTTGTATGTTTCAGGGCTCGGCCTTGTGTCAAAGTAACCAAGCTCCCAGGCATGGCTGATGTCACCTCTGCTCGTGGACCTGCCCCTCCTTCGACTTCTCAAACCACAAGCACGAGGACAGGTCCCTCAACTCCTGCAACTGCTGGTGCAACTACGGCTCCCACCATTCCCGAGTCCCCTTCAAGGACTCGGGCGGCGACTCCACTGATAGTCCAGCCTTCTTCTGGGACTGAGACTCCTGACGCCGCGCCTCAAGCTCACCCGACTTCTTCGAAGGCGACTCCTACAACTCCACCAAACATCAAGGCCAAGTCATCTATTGACTACAGCCGACTTCGGGTGGCTGATAACATGTCCTTCTCTGAAGCTTATGCTGAAGCAGTCGACTTGAACGATCAATCTGCCAGGCTAAAGGATGATGAGCAAGCGGCTCTTAGATCTCTTCACATGATTCACAACGTAAGCCTTTTGACTTCTGCCCTTTATGTTTTCTGGCACCCTCCTATTGCAGTAGCCCCCAAGCACCTATCTGCGGTGACTTGTGACTAAGATAGGTGCTTTTGCTTTGAAATTGAACTCAACTGTCATGTAGAAAAAATTTACACCCTGTAGCCCCCAAGCGTTGAGTCCTTAGCTCTACTAGGACTCGGGGCTGCTGATTACTATCTGTCGGGTCCTTGGACCAAAAACTTTTCCACGAGTAGCCCCCAAGCGCCGAGTTGTCAGCCTGCGACGACTTGGAGCTACAAGTATATGTAATTAATCTGGAACTTAGCTTATAGATGAAAAATTTCTGTTCTGCGAGTAGCCCCCAAGCGCCAAGTTGTTAACTTGTGACTACTTGGAGCTGATGACTTGTTGACTAGGACCCATGCCTGATGGTTGTAAAAGAAAAAATTGACTCCTGAGTAGCCCCCAAGCGCCAAGTTGTTGACTTGTGACGACTTGGAGCTCATGAGTTCTCTGCTTGACTTGTAAAGCTGACTTGTAAATTCTGACTTATCAATCCTGAGTTGCAAACTATGACTTATCAATTCTGAGTTGCAAACTATGACTTATCAATTCTGACTTGCGAAAATTTGACTTGTGATTGCAGTGCCTTATCTCCAAAATGAAGAGAGATATGAAGGAACTGGAGGACCAGGCAGCTGCTAGTGCCAGGTCTGCTCAAGCTGAGAAAGAGCACTCTCTTCAATTGGAGAAGGAGTTGAAAGCTTTATCTGCTCAACTGGAGCAGGTGAAGAAAGAATCTGCTGATGCCAAAAGAGTTGCTCAAAAGGCACACAATGACCTGAAAGCTATCTTTGACACCTGCCGCAAAGGCATTGGGGCCATGTGCCAACATATATTCGGTAAGTTTGTACTTTTTGCTTACTTCCTTTTTGCATATTTCTGAATTGCTTTTAAAACTGTCACTCTTTGATTTCCTTTCTGCAGGGGCTGACTCCCCAAAGCTCAAGCTGCCCACTAGCAAGCAATTGCATGAGATGATGGATTATTGCCATGGGCTGCAAGAAGGAGCCCGTGTTGTGGTCAAGTATTTGAATGCCAAGGGCAAGTGCCCCAAGGAGCCTGAGCGTTTGGTGGATGAGTTGTCTAGGGCACCAGGGTATGTGCGGATGTGGAAGCAATCTTCTTTGAGGAGAGCATCCATCAGAATCCTTTCCCTAGCTCACAGTTATTATCCCACTATATTAGAGCCGGCACTGCTTACTATGGGAAAGCCAGAACAACACGAAGATGGCAAACCCTTCACCCAGGATGACTTCAAGGCTGAGGAAAAGCTGGTGCGGCCATATGCTTGTGAGATAGCCAACAAGATGGACCCTGAGGTATGGGTTCACCATTATGACTTGGAGAACAAAAGGGTTGGCCCAGGGATTCCTGAGATCGTAAACTTTGGCCGCCCCTCACAGGACCCAGCTGGTGTCCCATCCTCTTCTACCGGGCCGAGTTCCTCGTCGCCAGCGGCTCCTGCTCCTGGTGCCGAGCCCACTTTGAAGACTCCTGCTGTGCCCACTCCTTCCAGAGCTATCTCCGGGGACGCCCAGAAACAAGAAGAGCTGGCTAAGCATATGAAGAGTCCCAGAGGCACTGGTTTTCAAACGAAGAGAGTCGCCACCAAGCCTCCTATGAAGCCGGCTCCTACCTCTGCTGCCCAAACAAAAGACAAGTCTGCTGTGAAGAAGGACTCCCCAACTCCAGCTGAGAAGTCGACTCCTCCAAAGGATCATCCCTTGGATGATTTTTGAATTTGCGTAATGATGTGCTACTGGCACTTTAAACTGGTTAATGATGCACTACTGATGCAGAACCTTTTTGGGTGTTTTTTGAACTACTTGTTCTGAAATTGCGCCGATCGGCTTGTAATGACTTGCTTGTTAAACTGTGAGATTGATATGTATTATCTATGCAAGTCATTTTGTGGTTCTTACAACCCGTCTAATTATCCACTGATGAATAAGTAGGCCCTGCATGACTTCTCTTACAGCTTTAGCTGACAGGCTCCTGACAACTCATGTCCCTTAAGATTCATGAGAGCCGGAGACAAGCCATGCCTGTAGATTAGTCATATTGTGCAGGATGCATCTGACTTACCAGCGAGAAAATTAGGAAAAGTTTGGCTACTGTGCCGGGTTCAAGAGTCTAAGCTTTGACTTTTTTCACTAAAAAGCAAGCCCCCAAGAACCTAATGATCAAAATTTAACAAGATAAAGCGCACTCGCTGGGTGACTCGACTAAAGGACTCATATTCACAGAAGCCGGCTTTATTTCCTTTGATCATAATAATTTGATTACATCTGGGCATGGCTCACTGGGCTCTTTGCCTTTTAACTCATAAAACTATTACAACTTAAGTATAATAAGGACGTAACTGAGCTATGTTCCATGGCCTCTTTGCCTCTGCATAGGGATCTAGCGTATGAGCTGTGTCAGCTCCTTTACTTTCACTTGCCGGCTCTCGTACATCCATTAGATAGTACGACCCATTGTGCAAGTTCTTGCTTATGACGAACGGTCCTTCCCATGGTGGAGATAACTTGTGCATCCCTTCCCTGTTTTGGACAAGGCGAAGTACTAAGTCGCCTTCCTGGAAAGTCCGAGTCTTGATTCTGCGTGCATGATATCGCCGCAAGTCCTGCTGATAAACTTCTAATCTCTCAAGGGCTAATTCCCTTGCTTCCTCGAGTGCGTCCATCGAGTCTTGGCGAGCGAGTTCATTTTCTGTCTCGACGTAATTGGCGACTCGTGGCGAGTCATGCAGCAAGTCGCTTGGCAGGACAGCTTCTGCTCCATACACCATGAAGAAAGGTGTGAAGCACGTGGATCTGTTAGGAGTTGTCCTTATACTCCATAGTACTGCTGGCAGCTCCTCAACCCAACACCCGGCGGCTCTTAGCAAAGGGACTCGGAGCCGAGGCTTAATTCCCTTCAGCAACTCCTGATTTGCCCTCTCTGCTTGTCCATTGGACTGTGGGTGTGCCACTGAGGCTAGGTCGAGTCTGATGTTGTTCTCGCCACAGAACTTGGCCATCTCTCCAACTGATAAGTTGGTACCGTTATCTGTAATGATGCTGTGAGGATATCCAAAGCGTGTTGCTATTTTCTTGAAAAATCTCACTACTGATGCTCCGTCGACTCTGCTGACGGGCTCGACTTCCACCCACTTGGTGAACTTGTCAACTACTACTAGTAGATGGGTCTTCTGACAGGGCGACTTTGAGAAAGGACCCACCATATCAAGTCCCCAAACTGCAAATGGCCAAGTGATAGGAATAGTTCTGAGCTCTTGGGCTGGCACGTGGTCTTGCCTTGCATACCTTTGGCATCCATCACAGACTCGTACTATCTTTTCTGCGTCCAGATGTGCCGTTAGCCAAAAGAACCCGTGCCTGAAAGCTTTTGACACCAAGGATCTAGTGGATGCATGATGACCACAATCACCTGCATGAATCTCTTGCAATATTTGCCTGCCCTCTTCTGGAGACACACACCTCTGGTAGAATCCAGTGACGCTCCTTATGTACAACTCGCCATCAATGATTGTGTAGGACTTGCATCGTCTGATGAGCTGTCTCTGTTTGACTTCATCCTGTGGGAGTTCACCCCTAAGGAGATATGCAAGGTAGGGCTCTATCCATGCTGGTGTTGCTCGTACTGCCGCCACCAGTGCCGATTCTGGATCTGGGGAGGCTAACTCCTCCTCTGAGGGCAACTTGACTGATGGGTGGTGAAGTTCATCCACAAATACATTTGGTGGTACTTTCTCTCGTTGAGAGCCGAGTCGTGATAATGCATCTGCGCCCTCGTTCTTGCGTCTGTCAATATGCTCCACTTGATAATCAGAAAAGAACCCGGCTATCTATTCGACTGCTCTTCTATAAGCCGCCATGTTTGCATCCTTTGAGTCCCAGGTTCCAGATACCTGCTGGGCTACGAGATCCGAATCTCCAAAGCACCTGATACGCTTGATGTTCATCTGCTTGGCCAGACGCAGGCCGTGTAGCAAAGCCTCATACTCTGCCATGTTGTTTGTACAATAAAAATGTAACTGAAGGACATATGCCAACTTGTCTCCTTTTGGTGAAGTTAGAACCACGCCGGCTCCTGAGCCCTCTAGCTGTCTGGACCCGTCGAAGTGCATTGTCCAATATTTGGTGCAAGGTGAACTCGGTGAGGATGTGCAATCAGTCCAATCGTTGACGAAGTCGACTAAAGCTTGAGATTTGATTGCTGTCCTGGGCTCGTATGTGATATGGTAAGGACCCAACTCGATTGCCCACTTGGCGACTCGACCTGTTGCATCTCTGTTGCGTATGATGTCTGCTAGCGGTGCTGAACTCACCACTTTGATTGGATGCTCTTGGAAATAATGCTTAAGCTTCCTACTTGCAAGGAAAACTCCATAGACTAGCTTCTGCCATTGAGGGTACCTTTGCTTTGACTCTGTGAGGACTTCACTGATGTAGTAAACAGGCCTCTGCACTGGATACTCCTTTCCTTCCTCTGATCGTTCCACAACTACTACTGCACTGACCACCCTTTCGTTGGCAGCCACATATAACAACATGGGCTCCTTATCTGTAGGAGCTGCAAGTACTGGTGCTGATGATAGGGTTTTCTTCAAGCCCTCAAAAGCATCGTCGGCTTCTTTATCCCATATGAATTTGTCTGACTTCTTCAAGAGTCGGTAGAGAGGACCCGCCTTCTCTCCGAGTCTTGAGATGAATCTGCTGAGAGCTGCTACACAACCAGCAAGTTTCTGAACGTCTTTTAGACAAGTCGGCTTCTGCAGATTGTGAATAGCCTTGATTTTCTCTGGGTTTGCTTCAATGCCTCTCTCTGAAACAATGAAGCCAAGGAGTTTGCCTGCAGGGACTCCAAAAACACACTTTGTTGGGTTGAGTTTCATCTTGTACTTGCGCAGGTTACCAAACGTTTATGTCAGGTCTGCTATCAGAGAGTCGGCCTTCTGAGACTTGACAACTACATCATCCACGTAAGCGTGAATATTCCTTCCAATCTGTTCTTTGAAACAATTCTGGATACACCTCTGATATGTAGCTCCTGCGTTTTTGAGTCCAAAGGGCATTGTTGTATAATAAAATGCTCCAAAGGGCGTGATGAAAGATGTCTTCAACTCATCCTCTATGTTGAGTCTGATCTGGTGGTACCCTGAATAGGCATCCAAAAAACAAAGTAACTCTGACCCCGCTGTGGAGTCGATGATCTGGTCAATACGAGGCAATGCAAATGGGTCCTTAGGGCAATGCTTGTTAAGACCCGTGAAGTCGATGTACATTCGCAACTCTCCTGTTTTCTTTGGCACTAACACTGGATTGGCTACCCACTCTGGGTGAATGTAACATCCCTAAATTTTCCAAATTTTGGAAATCAAAAAAATTAATTCAAATGCTTGTAATTGCTTGTCTTGGTTTGAAATTCACAAGGAATTGAAACTTTTAAAAATTATACAGAATAACTGTTCAAATGGAGCTTCCAAAATTCGTTTTCAAATTATTATGAAACCAAGGTTAAACTTTTATCCCCAATATTTTCATTTGAGAAAACAAAATCCTAGAAATCCCTACCTTGCAAAATATGCCTAAAAAGATCCTATTGGTCTATCCTAACATTTTGGAATTTTAATATTTATTTTGAAACCAAATCAGTGCAAAAGAGATCTACTTTGAAGTAAAGTTGCACTGATATTTTAATCGTAATTTAAGGAAATGTTTTGAAACAATTTTGAGCCAGTTTTTGTTTTGAAGTTTATTCCAATAAATAAAACAGAAAATAGAAGAGGATTAAAAAAAATCGACTGGGCCGACCCAACCAGGCCAACCAGCCCAAAGCATAGCAGCCAGCCCACAACCGCTAGCGAGCGAGGCCAGCGATCTGGTCGTCTTCCTCCTCACGTACAACTACATAAACGTACACAGCCATGGAGCCAAATTTTCTCCTCCTCTTTCCATGAATTCCATCGACGGTTTGCATTCAACTTCAACACGGAAATTACTCCCCACTTAACTACGCACCAATTCAGGGAATTAAAACTCCATTTAGATTCCTTAATCTCTCAAACCGTCCAGGTGCACCGAATGCCACCCGTCGGCATTCATCTCCCGATCTCCCACCTCAGTCCATTGCCCGAAGATCCGAGCGCGTCACTTTGAGCCTCTCTTCCTCCTCTCTCACTTTGGTTCACAAATTTTTCCCCGAGGACCTCTATACTGCCCGTGCCCTCCACGACTTGCTCTAGGTCTTGGAGAGATTCATCGGACCGGTATGTCCCGTACATGAAGTTCTAGATCGAATCCTTTTATTCATGAACTCCTCTCATCACTGCCTATCTCAGGGACATGGTGCTGCATCGTTTTGTTTCCCTTTCTGGGGCGCGGCCACCGAAACCATGGCGTCCATGTCGTTGATTCCGACGAGCATACAAGGTCCCAGCCTCTGATTTATTTTCCTATCTCTCTGCGATTCTCTTGCGCATATTTTGAATCATGTTTCCCTTCCTGAAGCGAGGCGATGACAAGATCGAGACCGAAGGTCGCTGTCGCCTGGAGCTACTTCGCCCGACGCCCAAGGAAGCCGGAGTCGTCACCGAGCAGGTCATCGAGGTCGCCTTGAAGCCCCGCGTCTCGTCGCCTGTCTTTTTGCCCGTCGGAGACCACGGGAGCGACCACGCCGTCACTTTCCTGGGCGCAGCGCAGCAGTGCCGAGCATCTCGAACACTGCCACCGCCGGTAAGCCCCTCGTGCCTAAGTCTGAATGTCTTCTCTAAAGCATAGTTTACATCAAACCGGACACACCGTAGGCCGTTAGATCTTAATCTGAAGGTCCATGTTAACCCAATCAACACGTAACGGAGGTATTCTATTCAGATCGATCAATCGATCATGTGCTAGCTCATCCCATATTAACAACTTCTAAAATTTATATTTTGAATTTTGAAACTCTATTTAAAACGATTCTTCTGGCGTTGAGTTCGTAATCAAATTTCCTATCCGGTGATATTAGTTTTCCAAATTTCCGAATTTTCATCATTTCGGACATTTTATGCCGCGAATTATATATTTCGTATCCGGAGATCTATAAGTCCAAAATTTATAAATAAGGTACCACTGGATTCAGAAAAATGTGTAGAACACACTCCCATCATTAGTTTCAAGCTTTTAACAGTTGTAAAACGTTTGAAATCTTGACATGGGGTAATGACTATTTTGGTCATCCCTTTAGTTCTATAAATCCTTTTTGGATAATTCTCTTTGCACAACGTCACAAAAATCTATTCTCAATCCAGTAGCAACACTTCTCAAAGTACTTGAACAATTCTAAAAGTATTCAAATTCAATTATGTGGATTGAGTAATTTCATTGTCAACACAATTCTATTTGCTACGATTCTTTTACAAGAATCATGTGATCATACATATCCACCAATCCCATCTAGACACTTATATCTTATTTCATTACCGATCCTATCTAATCTGATTGGCCTAGTTTAGTTATTCAAATGACAAATGAGTCATTTGAGTAATTCAACGTATCATTTGTTCATACCCACACCAATGTGTACTTTTGTGCTAAATGGTGAGTGTTGTCACACTATACCCAATGTGGTATGTGGTTCATATGAAATCTATCTATCAACTCTATCTTTGATGATCCAATATCACTCCTATCTTAGTCATATTCCTTCCTTGTTTAATTATTCGAATGGCAAATGAGTTGTTTGAGTAATTTAACATATCAATAGTTCATCACCAAACCCATGTGTAGCTCGTACTAATTTGTTAAGTGTTGTCACACTTTACTTAATAGGATTTCAGATGCACTATTTAAGACCTATGTGATTCTATTCATATGAGCCATTCCAAATTCTATCCATGCTTGTTTAGCATATCAATCCTTTCCAATAAAGTTAATGATCCATTCCTTTCTAAGTATTTGACCTTGTAATTCAATGTCTCAATTGTCATATCTTGCAAGCCTTGCCTCATGCCGTATCTTCTATCCCAATGATCTTAAAATAGATAAAGAGTAAAATACATTGAATAACCAAACTTGCAAATTGTATTGTTTGTTTGGTTGATTTTATGAATGGTTTGTTTATGTTGTGCTATTCTTTTATCTTATAGCTTAAACGGAGAGCTACGTGTTTTGTTGTGAGAAGTGAACGATCTTCGACTACCAAAAAGGCAAGTGACACACCAATCATAAATGTCCTAGTTTTTCCTATGCATTGTAGTACTTTTGTAGTATGCATGTTTTATGAATATTTTCATAGAAATGCATGTGTAGAGAAATTATGTTTTGCTATCCTATTAGAGAGACATAGGTTCACTTATATATTGCAGCTCTTTAATAAAATGCGTATGTGTGAGTGCTTAGCCAATTGCTTGGTTTCTGTTGAGTGGCTACTCAGGGCCATGTGACTCGTGGTTTAACTTGTCATGTGGTGGTTGTCACCTGAGAGTACACTTGTGATTGCACCCATATGAGGACTTGCACGCTCAGTGATTGCGCCCGACGGGGGTCTTGCACACTAAGCGATTGCGCTCGACTGGGGTTTTGTACACAATTTTGTTGGGGACTTGCACGCTTAGTGATTGCGCCCGACGGGGGTCTTGCACACTCTGCGATTGCGCCCGACTGAAGATCAACCTCTGCAGAGTGTAAATATTTTAGGTTCACATGGTGGTTTAGCTATGATGACCTTATCAAACTTCATGGTGGTTTAGCCATGATGACCGTACAAAGTTTTAAAATGATTTATCAAATATAGAATAAAACTGGCTTTATGCATTTTTGCCTGAGCTCTACCAGCCAAATATTCATGTAGGTGTTAGGTTGCCACTTGAGTCCACCAAAATGTCATTTGCCAATACTATTCCAAATGTATTGACCCTTCGGGCTGCAACGTTTCATGTTGCAGGTTTTCAGACGATGAGAAAGAAAACGTTAGGGGTTACGAGTCTATCCTCAACATGCTCGCCTGTGGCACATGAAGACGAAGGACTCCATGCTGTTATGTTGTTCGTTGTAAACTCTGATATTCCAGCTAGCTTAGTGCTATGCAATTTGTAAATCTTTATGTAATACTGGATCATGCGATGTAATAAAGACCTTTGTTTCTTGATATTACATCTTAAACTGTGTGTGCTAGCGATTGATCCAGGGACTAGCACAGATAAGCACAGGGATTGGCACCTTTTCAGGTGAGGTCACTACAGATGGTATCAGAGCATTGTGTTGACCATAGGTTCGTAACCCTAGGATTGGATTAGAAATAGGAAGACCTTAGGATGAAAATTCTATCTTACCTATCTAATTCAGTTTTTAATCACAAAGATGTTTGCGTTTTGAACTTCTTGTATTCTCACCCACTTCATCTCCAAAAGCTTCCTTAGATGACCTACCAATGAAAACCATCAACAAATGACTCCCTAAAGAGTGAAGACTGATGATTCACATGATATTCTTCGAATCCGTCATAAGTGTTGCATGGAAGACCAACGTAGAACTTGAAGAAAGTATCTGATGTATACTACACAACACCCAAAAGTACATCAAAGAAGTAGAAGAGAAACTTGAAGCATCCAAGATAGAAATAGAATAGACCACCATTAGTCCTCTTTTATCAGATCAACGATAACGTAACAAAGGTTTGATCATACCAAATTGTGGTATGACCATACTAGCTTGTTTGTGTTTGAACTAGTTTGCTTGATGTGACGAATGCTTGTTAGATGTTAGATGTATTGCCTTGTTATGTTTGGGTAGGAATGTTCTTTAGATCCTTTCTATCTATTCTCGTCTATATTCTTGCACCCTAAACCCAACAGACGGATCTTCCGAGATGAGCCAACAATAACACCAACAACGGGATGATACCTGGAATACAACAACCCTTGGCAGGACATGTTCAACTGACCCAACAATGAAGTTCTCTATCAAGACGATGAAACATAAGATGTGAGATGCGCAAACCTCTAGCTAACTATCGATAGAAGTTTTCAAAAAGGTTTATGAAAAGGAATTAAAAAAAATGAATTTTCATGAAAGATTTTATCAAAACCAGTGAGGTTGACCAAGAGTTAAATTGCGAGATGTACCAAACTAAAAACAAGGTAATGATTGGGTGCGACATGGATTGGCCCCCATGACGACTACTCATATTGTTCGCTCTTGTTATGAGGAATGGTAAATCTTGAGTGACATACCTAAAAGAGAGTCGATGTTGTCAAATCCTAATAATATGCCCTAATAATAGGCAATTGTTGCCAAACGTAAGATTACGGTAAGGATGAACCCAACCTTACTTTGAAGATGCTAGCTCGGGAAGATGTCTTACCAACCATGAGAGCTTCGTTAGACCCAATAGTGATCTCAAAGAGAGTTTCAACCATGGTATAGAAGTCCACTAAGGTCATCAATAGAGATGATGAAAGTAAGAAGTCTACACATCTTGGTTTACAGATTGACCCAAAGGATGATTCTTCAGTATCAAAGAAATAGTTTAAGAGCCATCATATCTAGACACCATAAGCCCTACAAGGAAGAAAAGATCTACCCAAACCATCTCGAGAAGTGTAGAATATCAAGATAAGTTTGAAACCCAAAGGAGACAGAAAAGTTATCTGGTGCATATGCATATACACAAGATGACCCAGTGTCATGTCACACTCCTAGATGTGCCCAGTATGAGCTCAAGATCTAGACTACCTAGAAAAGTATCTTTTAAGGGCGGTAGCCCACCCAGACAAAACCCAAACCCAACTTCTTTCTAGCCGTTCTCCAAATCTCGAGGACGAGATTTCTTTTAAGGGTGGTAGTCTGTAACATCCCTAAATTTTCCAAATTTTGGAAATCAAAAATATTAATTCAAATGCTTGTAATTGCTTGTCTTGGTTTGAAATTCACAAGGAATTGAAACTTTTAAAAATTATACAGAATAACTGTTCAAATGGAGCTTCCAAAATTCGTTTTTCAAATTATTATGAAACCAAGGTTAAACTTTTATCCCCAATATTTTCATTTGAGAAAACAAAATCCTAGAAATCCCTACCTTGCAAAATATGCCTAAAAAGATCCTATTGGTCTATCCTAACATTTTGGAATTTTAATATTTATTTTGAAACCAAATCAGTGCAAAAGAGATCTACTTTGAAGTAAAGTTGCACTGATATTTTAATCGTAATTTAAGGAAATGTTTTGAAACAATTTTGAGCCAGTTTTTGTTTTGAAGTTTATTCCAATAAATAAAACAGAAAATAGAAGAGGATTAAAAAAAATCGACTGGGCCGACCCAACCAGGCCAACCAGCCCAAAGCATAGCAGCCAGCCCACAACCGCTAGCGAGCGAGGCCAGCGATCTGGTCGTCTTCCTCCTCACGTACAACTACATAAACGTACACAGCCATGGAGCCAAATTTTCTCCTCCTCTTTCCATGAATTCCATCGACGGTTTGCATTCAACTTCAACACGGAAATTACTCCCCACTTAACTACGCACCAATTCAGGGAATTAAAACTCCATTTAGATTCCTTAATCTCTCAAACCGTCCAGGTGCACCGAATGCCACCCGTCGGCATTCATCTCCCGATCTCCCACCTCAGTCCATTGCCCGAAGATCCGAGCGCGTCACTTTGAGCCTATCTTCCTCCTCTCTCACTTTGGTTCACAAATTTTTCCCCGAGGACCTCTATACTGCCCGTGCCCTCCACGACTTGCTCTAGGTCTTGGAGAGATTCATCGGACCGGTATGTCCCGTACATGAAGTTCTAGATCGAATCCTTTTATTCATGAACTCCTCTCATCACTGCCTATCTCAGGGACATGGTGCTGCATCGTTTTGTTTCCCTTTCTGGGGCACGGCCACCGAAACCATGGCGTCCATGTCGTTGATTCCGACGAGCATACAAGGTCCCAGCCTCTGATTTATTTTCCTATCTCTCTGCGATTCTCTTGCGCATATTTTGAATCATGTTTCCCTTCCTGAAGCGAGGCGATGACAAGATCGAGACCGAAGGTCGCTGTCGCCTGGAGCTACTTCGCCCGACGCCCAAGGAAGCCGGAGTCGTCACCGAGCAGGTCATCGAGGTCGCCTTGAAGCCCCGCGTCTCGTCGCCTGTCTTTTTGCCCGTCGGAGACCACGGGAGCGACCACGCCGTCACTTTCCTGGGCGCAGCGCAGCAGTGCCGAGCATCTCGAACACTGCCACCGCCGGTAAGCCCCTCGTGCCTAAGTCTGAATGTCTTCTCTAAAGCATAGTTTACATCAAGCCGGACACACCGTAGGCCATTAGATCTTAATCTGAAGGTCCATGTTAACCCAATCAACACGTAACGGAGGTATTCTATTCAGATCGATCAATCGATCATGTGCTAGCTCATCCCATATTAACAACTTCTAAAATTTATATTTTGAATTTTGAAACTCTGTTTAAAACGATTCTTCTGGCGTTGAGTTCGTAATCAAATTTCCTATCCGGTGATATTAGTTTTCCAAATTTCCGAATTTTCATCATTTCGGACATTTTATGCCGCGAATTATATATTTCGTATCCGGAGATCTATAAGTCCAAAATTTATAAATAAGGTACCACTGGATTCAGAAAAATGTGTAGAACACACTCCCA
Source organism: Puccinellia tenuiflora (assembly GCA_012064385.1). Taxonomy (NCBI): domain Eukaryota; kingdom Viridiplantae; phylum Streptophyta; class Magnoliopsida; order Poales; family Poaceae; genus Puccinellia; species Puccinellia tenuiflora. The sequence goes on from QRDG01001271.1 coordinate 486,992, forward strand.
TCATTAGTTTCAAGCTTTTAACAGTTGTAAAACATTTGAAATCTTGACATGGGGTAATGACTATTTTGGTCATACCTTTAGTTCTATAAATCCTTTTTGGATAATTCTCTTTGCACAACGTCACAAAAATCTATTCTCAATCCAGTAGCAACACTTCTCAAAGTACTTGAACAATTCTAAAAGTATTCAAATTCAATTATGTGGATTGAGTAATTTCATTGTCAACACAATTCTATTTGCTACGATTCTTTTACAAGAATCATGTGATCATACATATCCACCAATCCCATCTAGACACTTATATCTTATTTCATTACCGATCCTATCTAATCTGATTGGCCTAGTTTAGTTATTCAAATGACAAATGAGTCATTTGAGTAATTCAACGTATCATTTGTTCATACCCACACCAATGTGTACTTTTGTGCTAAATGGTGAGTGTTGTCACACTATACCCAATGTGGTATGTGGTTCATATGAAATCTATCTATCAACTCTATCTTTGATGATCCAATATCACTCCTATCTTAGTCATATTCCTTCCTTGTTTAATTATTCGAATGGCAAATGAGTTGTTTGAGTAATTTAACATATCAATAGTTCATCACCAAACCCATGTGTATCTCGTACTAATTTGTTAAGTGTTGTCACACTTTACTTAATAGGATTTCAGATGCACTATTTAAGACCTATGTGATTCTATTCATATGAGCCATTCCAAATTCTATCCATGCTTGTTTAGCATATCAATCCTTTCCAATAAAGTTAATGATCCATTCCTTTCTAAGTATTTGACCTTGTAATTCAATGTCTCAATTGTCATATCTTGCAAGCCTTGCCTCATGCCGTATCTTCTATCCCAATGATCTTAAAATAGATAAAGAGTAAAATACATTGAATAACCAAACTTGCAAATTGTATTGTTTGTTTGGTTGATTTTATGAATGGTTTGTTTATGTTGTGCTATTCTTTTATCTTATAGCTTAAACGGAGAGCTACGTGTTTTGTTGTGAGAAGTGAACGATCTTCGACTACCAAAAAGGCAAGTGACACACCAATCATAAATGTCCTAGTTTTTCCTATGCATTGTAGTACTTTTCGTAGTATGCATGTTTTATGAATATTTTCATAGAAATGCATGTGTAGAGAAATTATGTTTTGCTATCCTATTAGAGAGACATAGGTTCACTTATATATTGCAGCTCTTTAATAAAATGCGTATGTGTGAGTGCTTAGCCAATTGCTTGGTTTCTGTTGAGTGGCTACTCAGGGCCATGTGACTCGTGGTTTAACTTGTCATGTGGTGGTTGTCACCTGAGAGTACACTTGTGATTGCACCCATATGAGGACTTGCACGCTCAGTGATTGCGCCCGACGGGGGTCTTGCACACTAAGCGATTGCGCTCGACTGGGGTTTTGTACACAATTTTGTTGGGGACTTGCACGCTTAGTGATTGCGCCCGACGGGGGTCTTGCACACTCTGCGATTGCGCCCGACTGAAGATCAACCTCTGCAGAGTGTAAATATTTTAGGTTCACATGGTGGTTTAGCTATGATGACCTTATCAAACTTCATGGTGGTTTAGCCATGATGACCGTACAAAGTTTTAAAATGATTTATCAAATATAGAATAAAACTGGCTTTATGCATTTTTGCCTGAGCTCTACCAGCCAAATATTCATGTAGGTGTTAGGTTGCCACTTGAGTCCACCAAAGTGTCATTTGCCAATACTATTCCAAATGTATTGACCCTTCGGGCTGCAACGTTTCATGTTGCAGGTTTTCAGACGATGAGAAAGAAAACGTTAGGGGTTACGAGTCTATCCTCAACATGCTCGCCTGTGGCACATGAAGACGAAGGACTCCATGCTGTTATGTTGTTCGTTGTAAACTCTGATATTCCAGCTAGCTTAGTGCTATGCAATTTGTAAATCTTTATGTAATACTGGATCATGCGATGTAATAAAGACCTTTGTTTCTTGATATTACATCTTAAACTGTGTGTGCTAGCGATTGATCCAGGGACTAGCACAGATAAGCACAGGGATCGGCACCTTTTCAGGTGAGGTCACTACAGTGAAAGACTTCCTTGATGAACTCGGCTGCGAGGAGCCGAGCCACCTCTTCTTCGATGGCTTTCCTCCTGTCATCATGAAACTTGCGCAAACCTTGCTTAACTGGTCTTGCATTAGGGTTAACATGTAAGCTGTGCTCGGCGAGTTCTCTCGGGACTCCTGGCATGTCCGATGGCTTCCATGCAAAGACGTCCCGGTTCTCACGGATGAACTCGACGAGCGCGCTTTCCTATTTATCAGAAAGATGTGCCCCAATGGTGAACTGCTTGGAAGAATCACCAGGGGCGAAGTCGACTTGCTTTGTATCCTGAGCTGACTTGAATTTCATCTTCTCCTCTGTGGCTGGCTTCTTAAGGACCGAGTTGTCCTCCGGGTCCACGTTCGCCTTGTAGAACTTCAGCTCCTCTTGAGCACAAGCTGTCTCAGCCATAGCTGCATCTCCTAGCTCACACTCCAATGCCATCTGTCTGCTGCCATTAACTGTAATGACTCCTGCTGGACCTGGCATCTTGAGATTCAAATAAAACATAACATGGTCTGGCCATAAACTTAAAATATGTTGGTCGACCAAATAGAGCATGGTATGGACTCTTAAGATCCACTACCTCAAAAGGCATAATCTCTGAAAAAAATTCTCCACTGTGTCAAAAGCAACCTCAAGATAGATCTTACCGATTGGCTTGGCTGACTTTCCTGGTACGATTCCATGAAAAACTGTCTCAGTGGGTATTAGCTGCCTATCTTGCAGCTCCATCCTCTTGAATGTGTCATAATACAAGATGTTGATACTACTTCCACCATCCATGAGCACTTTGTTCAATGTGTAGACCCCAACTTGAGGTGCCACCACCAAGGCTAGCTGCCCTGGGTCGTCGACTCTTGGCGGATGATCTGCCCGACTCCATGTGATGGTTTGCTCTGACCACCTGAGCCACTGTGGGAGCGCCGGCTCCACTGTATTGACAGCTCTAACCTTTAATTTCTTGGCACACTTGGACGTGCTTGTTGTGAAGACATGGTAACTGCCACGACTCAGGTTCTGTGGCCGAGTTGTGACATAATACTGCCCATTGTTATCGTGAAGCTGCTTCGGGTTCTGCTGGAACCCGCCCTGTTGGTTACCTCCTCCTTGAGGTTGGTTAGGGTTATTGCCGGCTCCTCCACCGTGGTTGCCGGGTCCTCCATCACCATTGTTTCCTCTATATCCATTGTTGTTGCCTCTATTTCCTGGTCCTGGGAGCCTAGCACGCTGCAAATCCACGCACTGTCCCAAGGTGTGACCACACTTGCCGTTTCTGGCGTGTTTAGGGCATGGACTCGCCAGAACCTCCTCTGTGGTCAGCCTCCGTCCCTGATACCCTTGAGAACTGTTGTCCTTGCGTCTGACCCCAGTGTTTGTGTTAGCCACCAGGTCAGAGTTGTCTCCATACGGTCGCTTGTTACTTCCCTGATTCTGGTTCTGATTTTGATTCTGGTTCTGACCATTGCCACCATGTCCTTTAGATCCTTCCTCCTGATCCTTCGTTTTGTCTGTGGCCGCATGCTTGTTAGCACCTGCCATGATCTCGCCGATCGTAAGAGGAATACCTTGATTTAGGCTCTCCTTCATACGACCCAGCTTCCAACTCAAGGGATTGTAGCCGCAATTTCTCTCCATTGCCATTAGCACTGAAATTGTTGGGAGTCCTTGCGATGAGTTGATGATCTCCGAGACCCGCTTCATCCAATGCCTTGCAGACTCGCCCTTTCTCTGAACACACCTCTCCAAGTCCTCTATGGTACTAAGCTTTTTGCATGTTCCCTGGAAGTTCTGTATGAAAGCCAACTTCAACTGCTCCCAAGAATTGATTGATCTAGGGGGCAAGTTACGCATCCACACTTTGGCTGCTCCCTCCATCATAAGGTACATGAATTTGGCACACAGATTACCTGTGGCATTGCAGATACTCATCGCCATCTCATATGTGCCCAACCAAGAAGTCGGGTCCATGTTGGGCTCGTAATTGGGAACTTTGCGCGGCTCCTTGAAGTCGCTGGGGAAAGACTCGGACCTGATGGCATCTGATAGGCACTCTGGTCCTGTTAGTGAAGTAGAGGTACCAGGAGAAGTCACCTCTGTGTGCGCCCGGGTTGGCTGAGGCTGGTTATCTGGACCAGCTAGGGCTCTGTCCCTCTCAGCCTCCCGTGCCCTGGCCGCCTCCCTCTCTCGTCGCTGTCTTGCTTCATCAACCACCAGTTGAGCTCGTGAGGCAGTTGGTATGATGACCCTGTTCCTCTCTTGTTCACGGCGCCTTGCGCTTGTAGAGTTGGCCGGGTGAGACTCGTCATGCCGACTCCTCGTGCCAGAGTTGAACGGTGTCGAGTGCAGCCTACTTGCATCTGGAAACGCTGGATAAAGAGCTTGCTGAGTCATTGCTGTCTTCAGCATCTCAATAGCACGGCGGGTCTCCTGTCCCGCTGCTCCTTCTGGTATCTCAATGTTCTCTAGCCTCATAGTTGCCGCATGAACGTTGTCCATTGGGTTAGAGTAATGCCCTTCGGGTGTACAAAACCTGCCAGGTGGAGGTCCCATACCACCTGTTGATCCTCCTCCGACTCCTCCTTCAGGTGGCGGTCCGTTGGTACCGTTGCCGTCGGGTCCTTCTGGTGGTGGCGGTGGTGGTGGTGGTGGTGGTGGTGGTGGTGGTGGTGTTGCTCCTCCTCCTGCGCCGCCTCCCGCAGCTGATGAGCTCCCTAGCCCGGCTCCTGCGCCTGGACCAGTGGGTGTGTTGAACAAAGTAGTAGGGTTGACAATGACTCCGCCACGCAGGCGACTCCTCGCCCTGCGATGCTGAATAGAGGTGAGTTCCTCCTGACGACTCCTTACAACCTGGGCCTCAGTCTGGACCCGGGCCCGCTCTTCTGCTAATCTGCGGTTTGCCTCGTTGATTTCTGCTAGTTGCCTCTCCATCGCAGCACGCGCGCTGGCTAACTCGGCTGCCCGCTCTGCTGCGTTGCTTGCATTGATTTCCTTTGTTAGTAGACTTGGATCAAATTGATTTCCGCCGTTCCCAGACATGTAGACTCCAACGACACGGGCGCGTACTGGCGACTCCACGTAATCCTCCTCTTCAATTCCATACCCAAGCCGATCCTCGAACAAGGGCAAGATAGACTCTGAATCGGCGTCGTAATCTGGCTCCATAAGTGGCTCCGCCAGCGACTCCTCTTCATGGTTGACAGCAAATTGCTTCTTTGGCTCGGCGATGATGCCGACTTCTGATGTCCCGACCGACTCCTCGCCGTCGGACTCGACAACAGCTGTTGGCTCTGATACTGATTCCGCCGAGTTAGCGTGAAGACCCGACGCGCAAACCATGCCGACGAACACGTTAATCCCTCCAAAAACAAACTGATAACCCTCGTCGACCTCCTCCATCTCTGGAGTCCAGCCGGAGTCATCGATCTCGGTTTCTCCATGCTCATCAGTGTAGACTCGCCCGATGGCGAGTTTCTCCATGGCCCGGCGAGCGGCTCCCACGATCTCAACTCCACGCATCTCCTGCCCCACGGTGGGCGCCAACTGTCGTGGGGTTGTCACGACAAGTCCTTCCTCTGGGAAGGTGAGTTCGGGGGCCATTGATGCACGAAGTATGTTGGAGAGGTTAGTCTCACCTAGGGACACAGATTTACCCAGGTTCGGCCCCTCTTGATTAGAGGTAAAGACCTACTTCATGCTTCTCTTTATTACTTTAGATCTGATCTCGATTACAGCGTTCCGGCTCCTATCTGGGGAGTCGGCAACTATGGATCTGGTGTTTCTGGATTGCTTAGAACTCACCAATCTAAGGTCCAGGACCCCCCTTATAAAGGTGGCCGGGTCTCTAGACTTACAACCTACACCGAGTCATACTAGAACACGGAGTCCTACTCTACGTCTTGGCCTTTCAAGTTAGGGCTCCGGGTTGTACTTGGACTCCTTCCTGGCGGGTCCCTTCTCCGTCACGGGCCTTGGTCGGCTTGTCTCTAGCCCAGCCCATGCGACTTGATGCGTGACTCGGCTTTGGCCTTCTTGGTCTTGACGGGTCTACTTTCCGGGACCATGGGCCTACCTATAAATTATCCCCCCATCAAAGATGATATGGAAAAAGTTAATGCCCTTCTTCAAAATAAAGGTCTTATGATTCTTAAAGCCCTTCCTAGCAATAAAAGTGCCCAAGCTAACCTCTTTGAAATCATGGGCACTCTTATTGAGCGTGGGGAAATTATTGACGCTTTGGAAGCAAGCCTTGAAGAAAAAGGTAAGACAGAAAGAGATGATGCTATGGAGAAAGCATCGTTAGAAGATGCTCTTGTGGAAGAGCAAGAGACTCGTGCTTCTCTAGAGGAGAAACTAGAATCTATCGAGGAGTCTCATAATGATATAATTGCTAAAATCATTAAAGAACGTGACCATGCTCATGCTAAATATAAAGTCACGAAAAATGAAAATGCTAGATTAAATGATGAGCTTGCCAAGTTATCTTCTTCTATTCCTAAAGTTAATGATGCTTGTGCTACTAACTCCACTTCTTGTGAAGCATCTATTATGAAGGAGAATGTTGAGCTAAGGGCTCAACTTGAGTTGCTAACTAGCAAGTATGAGAAGTTGGAAGCAAATCATGAAAAGCTATGTAGCTCTAATGATGAACTTCTTGCATCCTATGCTTGTCTTAAGTTGGCTCATGAGGCAATCACTACCAAGGTAACATCTAGTAAACCTCATGTGGATGATAGCACAACCTTACTTAAAAATGCTATATTGCCATGTGCTAGTCCTAGTAGTTCATCCACTAAAAATGTTGGTACATCTTGTGATAAATTACTTGCTTTGCCTTGTTGCTCTAACATTGATGCATCTACCTCCTCTATTACTTGTGTTGTCACTAACCATGTAGAGAAAAGAGGAGAGCTCAAGGTCGAAGCCACTTCTATGAAGAAAGGCTTGGAAAAGCATCATGAAGGGAAGCGTGCACTTGACAACATGTTGAGTGTGCAACAATCCCCCAATGACAAGAGTGGACTTGGATTCAACTCCAACAACAAGAACAAGTCCAAGGTTGAGAAGAAGAAGAAGAAGAAGAAGAAGAAGAAGAAGAAGAAGAAGAAGAAGAAGAAGAAGAAGAAGAAGAAGAAGGGCCAAGTTCAAATCAAGAATCCGGCCAAGATCATTTGCTTCAAGTGCAAGCTAGAAGGGCACCATGTTCGGGATTGCCCAATGAAGAAGAAGATGCCTCTTAGTGAGAAGCAACTAGGGAAGCGGCCTCTTGCTTAATGTCGTGCTCAACCACGTGTTGAACAATGGCCACCTCCTAAGAAGACTCAAACCAATGCTCCTCAAGTTGAGGAGCCCATTAAGAAGAAGAAGAGTCGATGTTGCTACCTTTGCCGTGGCAAAGGTCATTTTGCTTCTTCATGCACTAACGGTACCTCTTCCTCTCCTATCATAATTGATGATGTATATTCTCTTAGGAAGGATAGAGTTGGCAATGTGGTTGCCAAGTATGTGGGAGCTCAAAGTGGTGTCAAGAAATGCACCATTTGGGTTCCCAAACCTATTGTGACTAACCTCTTAGGACCCAACTTGGTTGGGGACCAACAAGCTTCAACTTGATCAATAGGTGATGGTGGAGGACATTGGTGACTTGGCTTTCATTTGAAGAATTAAGGGATCTTCGTGGTTATCTTTCCATCTAAGCCAAGTCAAATGGATTCTCACATATCTATCTCATATCCAATGCTTCCTCCTTGCGGTAACTTGTATTTAATCATTTATATACATTGAAAGTTGCTTGCTCCCTTGCATGTGTTAGTCTTGTTCCTAGCATGTGCTTGTATATGATATGCTTATATCTTACTTGTCTTGTTATTCAAGGTTATGTTTGATAGTTTTATATCATGTATTTGTAACTTTGTGTTGAGCCTTTTTGGATCTTGTGTTGATTTTAATTGGCTCTTTGAGATATTAATGGACTATCCCATTTTGGGGAAGTGATGTGCTTTGTGCACCACACAAACCTAAAAATGTATGTACATGAAGCACACCACCTAGTATTGATATTTCATATTATCTAGTTACTATGTGGTATGTCATATTCATGAGAAATTCAAAATCTACATGTCCATTAATTTCTCTAGTTGGTTTTTTTTTCTTTGCCTCTTGTTTAAAAAAATTTATCACATTATGGGGGAGTAATAAGCTGTGTGCATATTACAATCCCACAAAATGTGAACATTTGAGGTTTGCCACTTAGATTTGATATTGTAAACTATCTAATTCCTATGTGGCATGTGTGCTCAAACAAGTTCCAATTTTCCTTTGTGGTTACCCTTTGGTTCTTGTTTGTGTGAGTTTGCTTGGTGTGGTTTTTCTCTAATATCCATTTCCATATATTTGTGAGAATCCATTTGTTTCTGTCGGCACAGTGGAAACCAGGGTACCACGGGCCGGCCTGCCAGGGCCCACAACATTCTTCAGGAGATTTTGCTAAGGACCAGGCTCTCCAAGCCTGGCGAGCCTCGCGAGGGGGTTTTCCCTCACGAGGGACCTCTCCTCCTCGCCGAGGGTTTTTCCCTCGGCGAGGGACCTCTCCTCGAGAGGGCATCTCGGATGCCACCTGCAAATTCTGCTAAGGACCAAGCCGAAAGGCTCGGCGAGGCCTTCAGCCTCGCGAGGGTTCCTTCCTCTCGAAGCCAGCTCTGCCTCCGCGGCAGAGCGCACATGGGCTCTGCACCCTCCGCAGAGTGACGACCGCGCCAGCGTGCGGTGACGGCAGCGCCACAGTTGCCGTTCTTATGTATAAAGGAGTCAACAAAGCTGCACCAAGCAAAGGAGCCCCAAGGATTGCCACTTTGGTGATAAGGGAACCGTCTGCAGCTACCCTCCAAGAGCGACGTCACCGTGGGACCCGTCCCACCTCCGCAGCGCCAGCCCACCGTCCTGGTTGGACGGTGGCTTTTCCAGCTTTGGTGACACCGCCTCCTGCCATGGACCGCGTCCATGGACTCCACCTTTATCGTGCACCTGTCCTCCTCCTTCGTCGCCATGTGGTAACCCTTCCCGCCAAGATATTTGGGGAAGAGGTCCGAGACACCTATAAAAGGAGGGGGAGCACGTTCGGGCAAAGGGTTCAATCTTGGTTCAACCCCAGTTGAGAGCTAGCTAGTTCTTCTCCGGTTGGAAGTTCTAGGGTTAGCCATTGTAGCCACCTTGAGCTCGCCAAGCTCGCTCTGTACTGAAACCTCTCCAAGCAAGTGCAATACACCAGAAGCAGGACGTAGGGGTTTTACCTCACCTAGAGGGCCCTGAACCTGGGTAATACCGTGCGTTCATCTCTGCAGTGTTGTCCCACAGCGAGCTCGACGAGCATCGTCGCCGAGGCACGTTGAGGGTTGTTTGATTCCGTGTTCAGCCCCTTAATCGATCCTTGTGAGACACACCCAGTTCCTGGGACAGTTCTCCGACATTTGGCGCGCCAGGTAGGGGGCTGAGGCGCATCTTCAACCTCGACACAGCCATGGCCGGCATCTCTCGCGCCGAACGTCTCGCTCGCCGGACGGCCAGCGCCGCCACCGCTCCCGCTGGCAACCCGCGCGGAAGTGCTGCTCCGGAGCGCCACGTCGACCCCGAGCCCCGCGTCGAGCACCCGGAGGACGACGACCACGACCACGCCGAGGATGACCTCGGCGAAGAGGAGGCTTCCTCCCTGCACCCGTCGCGGGACCGTGCTGCCTCCTCGCTGGGCCGCCCTACGCCCAGCCCGGCGACTGCGCTTCTCATGGCGCAGGAGCTGCTGCAGTACCGTCCCACGCCGGAGGCCCAAGAAGCCTGGCTCAACCGCCTCTCCGAGCTCGTCGGCGCCGCTCGCGTCGCCGCTCCCGCACCGTCTCGTTCGCTGGTTCTCTCTGCACGCGCAGGGGACGTGGCGCATGGTGCGCCGCATGCACCTCCTCGTCATCCCGCTGCCGCTCCAGCTCCACCAGTTCCACCGCAGCCTGCTCCAGTCGGGGATCCTCCTCGCGACAACCGCGCTGCGTCGCACACGTTGCCACCACATGACTGCCAAATCGTGCAGCGAGCCTCGAAGGACGCACGTGTGAGCATCGAGCGCCACCAGGATCGCCACAACCGCGCCGTCCATGACGTCGCCACCGCGGGGCGCCACCTCCGTGCCACCCTCGCCAGCGGCCGGTCACCTACGGCACGACGGCCGCATTCACTCGCAGCCTCCGTCGCGTCGTCTGGCCGGTCAAGTTCAGGCCGGATCTTCCTCCGTGCTACGACGGCAAGAACAATCCCCTGGAGTTCCTGCAGCTCTACACCTTGGCCATCCAGGCCGCAGGGGGCGACGACAATGTCATGGCGAACTGGTTCCCCATGGCTCTCAAGGAATCTGCGTCCTCGTGGCTCACGAACTTCCCCGCCGAGTCCATCAACACCTGGGAGGACCTCTGCCGGTGCTTCGTCACCAACTTCAAGGGCACGTACGAGCGCGGCCTCACATACAACGACCTCCGCACCATACGCCAGAAGCCTGGCGAGACCCTCCGCAAGTACATCCAGCGCTTTAGCCATGTGCGCAACAAGATTCCCAATGCCATCGATGCGCAGGTCATTTCGGCCTTCCAGGCTGGGGTCACGGATGTGCGGATGCTCGAGAAGCTTGGCATCCACGACAACATCACCACCGTCGTCAAGCTCTTCGACTTGGCGGACAAGTGCGCCAAGGCTGAGGAGGGCCGCTTGTTCGTCAAGAACGAGCCAGGGGACCCCGCCGAGGGGTCCAAGAAGAAGAAAAAATCCACCGAGAAGCGCAAGACCACTGCGGTCCTCGCGGCTGAGCCTGACGCCAAGCAGCCTCGCGCTGCTGTTCCAGCCGCGGACCCCGAGAGGAAAGATGACCGCCCCTTCTGCATCTACCACAACAGGCATTCCCACGCCACCGAGGACTGCTACGACCTCAAGAGGCTTCGCGAGGCTCGCGAGGCTCGCGAGGCTAACGAGCGGCAGCGAGGTCGCGGCGGCCGCGGGGGGGCGACGCTGGAACAACTACGACGACAACTACCAGCAGAACCCTCAAGCCAATGCCGCCCAGCCTCTTATGTGGACGATGTAGTCATCAAGTCTCAGAAAGCTGACTCTTTGATAGCAGACCTGACAGAAACCTTTGATAACCTGCGCAAGTACAAGATGAAGCTCAACCCAGCCAAGTGTGTTTTTGGAGTCCCTGCAGGCAAACTGCTCGGCTTCATTGTTTCAGAGAGAGGCATTGAAGCAAACCCAGAGAAGATCAAGGCTATTCACAACCTGCAGAGGCCAGCTTGCCTAAAGGACGTTCAGAAACTCACTGGTTGTGTAGGAGCTCTAAGCAGATTCATCTCAAGACTCGGAGAGAAGGCATGTCCCCTCTACCGACTCCTGAAGAAGTCAGACAAATTTTTATGGGACAAAGAAGCCGACGATGCTTTTGAGGGCTTGAAGAAAACCCTATCATCAGCACCAGTACTTGCAGCTCCTACAGATAAGGAGCCCATGCTATTATATGTGGCTGCCAATGAAAGAGTTGTCAGCGCAGTGGTAGTTGTGGAACGTACAGAGGAAGGTAAAGAGTATCCAGTACAGATGCCTGTTTACTATATCAGTGAAGTCCTTACAGATTCAAAACAAAGGTACCCTCAATGGCAGAAGCTAGTTTATGGAGTTTTTCTTGCAAGTAGGAAGCTTAAGCACTATTTCCAAGAGCATCCAATCAAAGTGGTGAGCTCAGCACCACTAGCTGATATCATACGTAACAGAGATGCAACGGGGCGAGTTGCCAAGTGGGCAATTGAATTGGGTCCTTATCATATCACATATGAGCCTAGGACAGCCATTAAGTCTCAAGCTTTGGTCGACTTCGTCAATGACTGGACTGACTTCACATCCTCACCAAGTTCACCCTGCACCAAATATTGGACAATGCACTTCGACGGGTCCAGACAGCTAGAAGGCTCAGGAGCCGGCGTTGTTTTGACTGCACCTAAGGGAGATAAGTTGGCATATGTCCTTCAATTGCATTTTGATTTTACAAACAACATGGCAGAGTATGAGGCTTTGCTACATGGACTCCATCTGGCCAAGGAAATGAACATCAAGCGCATCAGGTGCTTCGGGGACTCAGATCTCGTGGTACAACAAGTATCTGGAACCTGGGACTCGAAGGATGCAAATATGGCGGCTTACAGAAGAGCAGTCGAACAGAGAGCCGGGTTCTTTTCTAGTTATCAAGTGGAACATATTGACAGACGCAAGAACGAGGCCGCCGATGCGTTATCACGACTCGGCTCTCATCGAGAGAAAGTACCTCCCAATGTGTTCGTGGATGAACTCCATCATCCGTTACTCAAGTTACCTTCAGAAGAGGAGTTAGCCTTCCCAGAGCCAGAGTCAGCACTTGTGGCAGCAGTACGGGCAATCCCAGCATGGACAGAGCCCTACCTTGCATATCTCCTACGGGATGAACTCCCAGAGGATGAAGTCAAACAGAGACAACTCGTCAGACAGTGCAAGTCCTACACAGTCATTGATGGTGAGTTGTATAGAAGGAGTACCACTGGAGTCTACCAGAGATGTGTGTCTCCAGAAGAAGGCAGGCAAATCTTGCAAGCAATCCACGCATGTGATTGTGGTCATCATGCATCCACTAGATCCTTGGTGTCAAAAGCTTTCAGACATGGGTTCTTTTGGTTAACAACACATTTGGACGCAGAAAAGATAGTACGAGTTTGTGATGGATGCCAAAGGTACACAAGGCAAGACCACGTGCCAGCCCAAGAACTCAGAACTATTCTTATCACTTGGCCGTTTGCAGTTTGGGGGCTTGACATGGTGGGTCCTTTCTCAAAGTCGCCCTGTCACAAGACCCACCTGCTAGTAGCCGTTGACAAGTTCACCAAGTGGGTAGAAGTCGAACCCGTAAGCCGAGTCGACGGAGCATCAGCAGTGAGGTTCTTCAAGAAGATAGCCACACGCTTCGGATATCCTCACAGCATCATTACAGATAATGGGACCAACTTATCAATTGGAGAGATGGCCAAGTTCTATGGTGAGAACAACATCAGACTCGACCTAGCCTCAGTGGCACATCCACAGTCCAACGGACAAGCAGAGAGGGCAAATCAGGAGTTGCTCAAGGGAATAAAACCCCGGCTTCGAGTCCCCCTGTTAAGAGCCGCTGGGTGTTGGGTTGAGGAGCTGCCAGCAGTACTTTGGAGTATAAGCCGTCCTACCTAGAGACTTGCTGCATGACTCACCACGAGTCGCCAATTATGTCGAGACAGAAAATGAGCTTGCTCGTCAGGACTCGGTGGACGCACTCGAAGAAGCAAGAGAGTTAGCCCTTGAGAGGTCAGCAGTTTATCAGCAGGACTTGTGGCGGTATCACGCCTGTCGAATCAGAACTCGGACTTTCCAAGAGGGAGACTTAGTGCTTCGCCTAGTCCAAAACAAGGAAGGGATGCATAAGTTATCTCCACCATGGGAAGGACCGTTCGTCATCAGCAAGAACTTGCACAATGGGTCATACTATCTAATGGATGTGCGAGAGCCAGCAAGTGCAAGTAAAGGAGCCGACACAGCTCATATGCTAGATCCATATGCAGAGGCAAAGAGGCCATGGAACATAGCTCAGTTACGTCCTTACTATAGCTAAATTGTAATAGTTTTTATGAGTTGAAAGGCAAAAGAGCCCGTTGAGCCATGCCTAAATGTAATCAAATTGTCATGATTAAAGGAAATAAAGCCGGCCTCTCTAAAATTATGAGTTCATTGGTCGAGTTACCCAGTAAGTATGCTTTATTCTTTATATTTGATCATTAGGTTCTTGGGGGCTTGCTTTTCAGGAAAAAAAAAGTCAGGCTTAGACCCTTGAACCTGGCTCAGTAGCCGAATTTTTCCTAATTTTCTCGCTGGTAAGTTAGATGCAGCCTGCACAATATGAATAATCTACAGGCATGACTTGTCTCTAACTCCTATGAATCCTAAAGGACATAAGAAGTTGGGAGCCTGTCAGCACAAACTGTAAGAGAAGTCATGCAGGGCCTACTTATTCATCAGTGAAAAATTAGATGGGTTATAAGAACCAAGCAGTGACTTGCATAGATAAGACATATCAATGTCACAGTTGAACAAGCAAGTCATTACAAGCCGATTGGCACAGTTTCAGAACAACTAGTTTAAATACCAAAAGGTTTGCACCATCAGTGCAGTATTACAAAAGTCTAAAAATCATCAAGAAGAAGATCCCTCTCAGGAGTCGACTTCTCGGCCGGAACTGGGGAGTCCTTCTTGGCAGGAGATTTGTCCTTCGTAGAGGCACGAGCCTGCTTCACAGGAGGCTTGGTGGCAACTTTCTTCATTTGGAAACCAGTACCTCTCGGGCTCTTCACATGTTGAGCCTGCTCTTCTTCTTGAGGTTGGGAGTCCCCAATAGTAGCTCTTGAAGGAGTGGGCGCAGCAGGAGTCTTCAGAACAGGCTCGGCACCAGCTAGGTTACCAAGAACAGGAGCCGCCGGTGTAGAAGAACTTGGTCCAGCAGAACATGAGCCACTTGCCATTGCATGTGAGGGGCGACCAAAGTTTACAATTGCAGGAGTCTCCGGGGTAAACCTCTTGTTCTCCAAGTCATAGTGATGAACCCATACCTCAGGGTCCATCTTGTTGGCAATCTCACATGCATAAGGACGCACCAGCTTCTCCTTAGCCTTGAAATCATCCTGAGTAAAGTTTGTGCCATCTTCATGTTGACCTGGCTTCCCCCATAGTGAGCAGAGTAGGTTCTATGACAGTTGGATAATAGCTGTGGGCCAGAGCAAGGATCCCGATGGAGGCTCTCCTTAAAGAGGACTGCTTCCAGAGGCGCATATAGCCTGGTGCCCTAGAAAGCTCATCTACCAGGCATTCAGGTTCCTTGGGACACCTATCCTTGGCATTCAAGTATTTTACCACAGCACGGGCTCCCTCTTGCAGCCCATGACAGTAGTCTAGCATCTCATGCAATTGCTTGCCAACTGGCAACTTGAGCTTTTGAGAGTCAGGCCCTGCAGAAACAAGTCAGTGAGCATAAGTTGATAGTACTTCAGGAAAGTGCAAAGAAGGAGCAAGCAAAGACATAGCTTACCAAAAATGTGTTGGCACATGGCTCCAATGCCCTTACGGCAGGTGTCATAAACTGCTTTTAGCTCATTGTGGGCTTTCAGGACAGTCTTCTTGACAGCCTCAGATTCTTTTTTGACCTGCTCCAGCTCAGCAGATAAAATTTTCGGGTCTTTTTCCAGTTGGAGAGAGTGCTCCTTTTCAGACCGAGCAGTACTGGCACTAACAGCTGCCTGGTCCTCCAATTCCTTCATGTCTCTCTTCATCTTGGAAATAAGATTTTGCAAGTACAAGTTCGAGTTCACAAGTCAGGACTCACAAGTCATATATGAACAAGTCGGATATACAAGCTATCAAATTTCATATTTACAAGTGCAAAGTATGAACTCATGAGCTCCAAGTTGTCACAAGTTAACAACTTGGTGCTTGGGGGCTACTCAGGAGTCCAATTTTTTCTCTAAATACAGAAGCCAAAAGTCCTAGTCAACAAGTTAGCAGCTCCAAGTCGTCACAAGTTAACAACTTGGCGCTTAGGGGCTACTCGCAGAACAATTTTTTTTCTACAAGCTAAGTATCAGCTAATTACGTCGACCTGTAGCTCCAAGTTGTCGCAGGCTGACAACCCGGCGCTTGGGGGCTACTCGTGGAAATTTTTTTAGTTCTCCTACCTAAGAGTCATCAAGTTAAAGCCCCGAGTCCTAGAAGAGCTAAGGACTCAGTGCTTGGGGGCTACAATGCACAAGTTTTTCTACACAGCAATTGAGTTAAAGTTCAAAGTAAAGCACCTATCTTGGCTACAAGGCACCACAGATAAGGTGCTTGGGGGCTACTGCAGTAGGAGGTTACCAGAGAACACAAAGACTAGAAGTCAGAAAGCTTACATCATGGATAAGTTGAAGAGATCTAATGGCTAGTTGCTCATCATCCTTCAATCTGGCTGCTTGATCATTTAGTTCAATAGCCTCTATCCAAGCCTCAGAAAAGGACTTGTTGTCAGCAACTCAAAGTCGGCTGTAATCGATGGAGGACTTGGCCGGTTCGTTGAGTTGGGCTGCAGAAGCCGCCTGATGAGGAGTCGGGGAAGGTTGGGGAATGGCCGTAGGAGTCTCAGTCCCGGAAGAGGACTGGACCACTAGTGGAGCTTCCCCCGAGTCTTTGGAAGGGACTCGGGGACAGTGGGAGCAGGAGTAATGGTCACACCTGCAGATACAGGTGTGGAAGGAGCGGTTCTTGTGCTTGTCATATGAGAAGCAGAATGAGGGACAGGTCCACGGGCTGATGTGACATCAGCCATGTTCTGGAGCTTTGTGACCTTTAGATAAGGCCGAGCCCTGAAAACGGACAAAGTCAGAAGTCAGCAAGAAGTTCATGAAAAGGAAACACAGAAGTCATATAAGAACAAGCAAGCTAAGAAGTCATACCCAGTGTTAGTCTCAAGGTCCAGGGAGGCCCGAGAGTCAGAGGAAGGCATAGACATGCCAGAGTGATAGGAGTAGGCTTTGCTAGGATGAGAAGTTGACTTCCTATGGTGGGAAACTGGCAAGGGATCAGGAGCATCTGCAGGACCGTCAGAGCGCAGTTTCCTCTTCCTAGCAGCAAGAACGCTCTGCGTAGATTCTTGAGGTTTAGCAGTTGAACTGGTTGATCCAAGGACTCGTGAGAGAGGTACCTTTGGAACAGCCTCTCGGGACCCATTCCTAGTGGGAGCTGGGGGAGATGAGGAGCGGCTCTTTGCGCCGGAGGACTCCTCAGACGAGGTTGGCTGGGCAGCGGCAGGGCTTGAAGCCGTGCGTCCCTGCCCAGTAACAGGAACCTCCTGGGAGGACTCCTCCTCGTCATCATCTTCAACAGGAGCCTCCTGAGAAGACTCCTCCTTGGCATCATCTTCAACATCTTCTGCCCCGGCATTTTGCTCCGTGGCAGAAGCCTCCTCCTCTGCCTCCTCATCAACCTCAGCCTCAGTTTCAGTTTCAGAAGCTGGCTTCCAGAAGGAGTCAGTTAACTGTAAAGGAGACAGAAAGACAAGTTAGCAAATGAAGTATAGAAAGCAGATGAAAGTGAATCAAATAAAATACTTATAGCAGGAGCTTGATTGGTGGAGCAAAAAGGCTCAAGTCCAAACTGCAATTGGTCCTTCACTGGCTTTCCTGTCAGCTTCTTGATCAATCGGCCAAGTTCAGGGCCATCAGACAGTTTTTCCGAGATACGGAGGTCATCAGTCACACAGCGTGTGTACTCACATATTAGCCGAGTCCTTGGGCTGAGCGGCTGGATTTTCTAGGTCGTCCAGCAGCGCACCAAGTCCAGGTTCTCAAGTTTGTGTGTCAGAAGGGCGCGAATCCGTGTGATCAAGGACTCGACTTTGGGCCTTGCAGCCTCTTTGCACCTAGCTTTCATAAGAGGAGTCGCCTCTAGGCGATCCTCAGAGAAGAGAGGAAGGCGAGGCTCATTTTCAGGGGATGTGTCCTTGCAGTAAAAGAATGTTTTTTGCCAATCCTTGACACGGTTAGGAAAGACAGGTTTGGGGAAGACGGAGTTTAGGCGACGTTGAAGAGCAACAGCGCCGCATTGAAGAAGAGGACCCCCAGAGGTTTCAGGCTGGGGGTTGCAATAGAAAAGCTCGAGCCAGAGATCTAGGTCTGGCTCGATTTGAAGGTAGTCCTCACAAAGGGTGACAAAGTTGGAGAGGGTCAAAACAGAATTGGGCGCCAAATCGTGGATGCGCAATTTGTAGAAGTCAAGGATCTGGCGGAAGAATAAATTACCCGGGGGAGTGAATCCTCGGAAAAGGTGCTCGGAGAAGATCACGATTTCGTCCTTCGCCGGAGAAGGCACCACCTCGGTCCCTGGGGCACGGGCCTCGACATTAGAGGGGAGGAGACCAGCGAGCTGGTACCCCTTGATTTGCTCGGCCGTAGTGGTAGATCCACCCCAATCGGCGGAGATTGATCGCTTCGACGAGGAAGTCTTGGCGGCGGCGGCGGCCACGGCAGTGATGTGGATTGTCCGGCTGGACGTGGAAGCCTTGGCCTTGGAAGCAGCCTTAGAGCGCTTGGGGGCCATGGCGTGCTTGCGGAGCGAGCTGCGCGCGGGGAAGAAAATGAGCGGGAGGAAGAAGAAGATTGGAGGCGAAAGGGGAAGTGAGGGTTTTTGGACCCCACCCTTGACAACTTATAAGGGGTAAAACCCTAGAAAGTTACGGTGCTGTTCCACATTACAAGTGCGGAAAATGTGGAGACGTCTGCGGGAATTTCGTGGTTAAAGATACGGCAGCCAAAGTCAAACAGAGTATGTCTGAGAAAATGAAGACACAGTAGTGGAAAGAAAAGGCAGCTTGTCTCAGAAAGGCGAGTCCTGTGTCTGCAAGGAGTGGGAAGAGTCAAATTCCTCAGAGCTAGTTCATAAGAGCCACAACAAACTCGGCCAGCTGATGCAAAGGCAAGAGTGGTGGGCTTGAGCAAAGGGCAAGGAAGGACTCATTTTATATGTGTGTTATGTTCTTTATGCAGGAATTCATCTTGGAGCTAGCAGCAGGCGACTTCTAAGCCTGTGACTCAAATTGGAGGAGTCGGACGAAGGAGTCGAACCATGGAGTCGAAGGAAGCCGCTAAGACTGCGCCCAAGATAAATTCGGGGGCTACTGATGGGGGGATACTTTATAGGTAGGCCCATGGACCCGGAAAGTAGACCCACCAAGACCAAGAAGGCCAAAGCCGGGTCGCACTTCAAGTTACATGGGCTAGGCTGGAGACAAGCCGACCAAGGCCCATGACAAAGGAAGGACTCGTCGAGGAGGAGTCCTAGTACAACCCGGAGCTCTAACCTGGAAGACCAAGACATAGAGTAGGACTCCGTGTCCAAGGGTGAACCGGTGTAAACTTGTAAGTCCAGGGACCTGATCGCCTTTATAAGGAGGGCCCTGGACCTTAGATCGACAAGCCTAGACAAGTCTGAGAACCCGCAACACTAGACCCCAGAGAGGTTGAAGTCGCCGGATCTCGAGTTAGCGAGATCAGGTTCTTGTAATCGAGAGCAAGTCATATCAATAAAGTCGAAGCAGGAAGTAGGTCTTTACCTCCATCGAGAGGGGCCGAACCTGGGTAAATCCTTGTCCTTAGGTGAGATTAACAACTCCTGCGTACTTCGATCACCAATGGCCCCACAACTTATCTTCCCTGAGGAAGAACTCGCCGTGACAACCCCACGACAAGAGGATAATGAAGAAATTGAAGATGGATCTGAGCTCAAGCTTGGGGATGCCCCCATGGCACCCCCTCTGAATATCAAGAACCATCAAGCGTCAAAGCTTGGGGATGCCCAAGGCATCCCCTCTTCTTCATCGACTATCATGAGGTCGTCTTCGTTGAACTAAGTTTTTATCACTGTACATATTATGTGCCATTATTGGAACGTTATTTTATTTTGCCTTTAGTTTTGTTCTGTTTGTTTGCTGGTCATATTCATGTTGGATCCTATCCATCTTGTGTGGGAGAGAGACACGCTCCGCTTTTTCATTTGAATACTCCTTTGCTTCGATTATATCTTGTTGAGTATTCTTAACTACTGTTTTTGCGCTAGTAAGCTCTCGCTTTTAGCTTTTATCTTGTTTAGAGCTGCTAGTAGTTGTTGTTAAACTCTCATGTTCTTCACTTATATTTGTTAGAGAGTTGTTTTGGTTGCTTGGTTGATTTGTTAGAATGATAAAATGCTATGCATGTGATATTGGAATGAAACGAAAGCCTGCATAGTAGTGTAGATCATTGTGTGGATAATTGATACTTCTCATTTGTTTTGAGATATTAAGATGAATGCTTAAACTTGCTGGTTATTTGAGTGGAATTGATTAGTAAAGAAATACTGTTAAAAACTTGAAACTGTGTGGTGTTTCGTAGTTGTTAATTCATTAAGCTAATCTTTCCATCAAAAGAATTGTTTGGTCAACATTGGAGACGATGTGGAGCTTTTATGGTTATGATTGATAAATGTCTTATGCTACTCTGTTACCGGTTAATTTTAGATGTTTGCTTCAAATACCTTCTTTGCTAAGCCCAAAAATTCGTACTGAGTGTATGGTTCACTCGTGCATCCAAATCCCAAAGCCAAACTATCTTGCCAGCTGAGTCCACCATATCTACCTATGCATGGTATTTCCTGCCATTCCAAGTAAATTTATCATGTGATATCTTTAAAAATTCAAAATACTCCTTTTTGTGCCTCTGTTTTTAAGCTCATGAGGGAGCAGTAGAGAGCTAGATATAACTCGTGACGAGCAAGGTCATTTCCCCCTTTCACCCGGTGTCGATGGATTACGTCTTCACTTGAATCAACCCGAGAGCAGCTTAAGAAAAATATAAATATAACTCACCATTCTCCTCCGCGCAATGAAAATCTGAGAAATCAGCTCAAAACATTGGACAATGGTGAAACCAAGGAGAAAGAGGAGCGTACTCGCTCCTCTAAAAACCAGCTGCTCTCACAAGTCTAAAAGGCTTGCTTGTTATGGGGGACTAGATAGCTTCTCTGTTGTGAAGTCGTTGACGAAAGCATGCATGTCTCAAAATTGTTTTACTTCTGTTTCATAAAAAAAAGCTCTAGCACATGACTAATCACTGCTTCCCTCTGCGAAGGGACTTTCTTTTACTTTTAATGTTGAGTCAGTTTTCCTCTTCCTTCTATCTCCACCAAAGCAAACATCTAGCATTGACCCTGGGTATCATTGATCATATTGCATTGTCAGATTAAACATGAATCTTTATATTGACTTTACCATTAGAAGTTGAAGCATTTTGCTAAAACTTGCATCTTCTTTGTTTTGATTCTCAAACACTTTTGTCATGGAATTGTTAACTTTGAGAATTAATCAAATATGTGGATCACATTGCTTTCATGTCTTTAATGTACTATTTATGAAAGGTTTTGCTTGTATGATTCAACTTGGTTATTCATTACTTTCTTGCTATCAACTATAGACAATTGTTTTGTATCACTTCATTCACATCCTATGCTTTACATTACTATCTTGATCATGTTTGTGTTGGTTGCATGTCTCATCAAAAATTATTTTGTTATCACTTACCTACTCGAGGACGAGTAGGAGTTAAGCTTGGGGATGCTGATACGTCTCAAACGTATCTATAATTTTTGAGTGATCCATGCTAGTTTTGTGATGTTGTCACATGTTTTTAATATCATATTACATCATTTGTATGCATTTTGTCGGACTAACCTATTGACAAGATGCCCAGTGCCAGTTCCCTGTTTTTGTGCTGAAATTGTTGCAGAAAGTTACTTCTGTAAATATTCTCGGAATTGGACGAAAATTTACGGAGATTTTTTATTGAAGAAATGAGGAAGGGAGCCAGAAGGGCGACTCCAGGGGACCCACACAGGCCAGGGGCGCCCCCTGCCGCGGCCTAGGGCCCACCCGCGGGTGGGACCCGCCCCTACCCTGTGGGGCACCCCTCGGCCGCCTCTGACGCCTATAAAATCACATCCGACGCAAAAACCCCAACCCTCGAAGGATTTTCCCAAATACGCAACAGAGCTCCGCCGCCATCGCCGACAAGTTTCGGGGGTCAGATTGATCCTGTTCCGGCACCCTGCCGGAGGGTGATCGACCGCCGGAGCCATCTCCATCGACACCGCTGCTTCCCGCGATGAGGAGGGAGTAGTCCCTCACCGGGGCTGAGGCTTATACAAGTAGCTATGTGGTTATCTCTCTCCCATGATGTGATCTTCGTTGTGATCATGAGCTTTGTTAGTGTAGTTGAATACATGATGTTTCCCTATGTGTAATGGATATGATGTTGCTCAAGTGGTGTTATTTAGTACAATTTCCGGAGCCACTGTTGTGATCATGGTACCTCGGTGGCAGGATGGGTGTCGTGTGTGACTCTATGGATAATAGATTGGAAGGATCTTCATCATGAGTTTGTTCTTTATTTGTTGGATTGAATAGATCATGAGGTTTCTTGATGCTTGTGTTATTGAAGAAAGAGACTATTCAAGAAATAGGTTGTGGTGTTTGTTAGTACTATCTTTGGATGCGGATAGTGACAGCATGAAGTGTCCATAGATGTGGAATACGAACTTTAAGGTGTGCTTTTCGTAGCCCTACGCAATTCTCATCATGCTTGATCCACAAAAGAATTATCTCCGAGTAACGTCTACCATGCATGTATTTTTGTGGGAACTATCATGTGTTTAATTATGTTAATGATGTTGAGAGTAGTCACTAGTGAAAGTATAAAGCCAAGGCCTTGTTTCCAAGCATTGATACACCGTTTTTAGTCACTTTTGTCACTTGTTTGCTTGCTGCCATTTTTATTACAGAATTACAAAATCACATTTTACCATCCATATCACTTGCATTTTACCATCTTTTCGCCGAACTAATGCACATATACAACTGACAATTGTATTAGGTGTGTTGGGGACACAAGAGACTTCTTGTATCTTAATTGCAGGGTTGCTTGAGAGGGATATCTTTGACCTCTACCTCCCGTGGATTCGATAAACCTTGGGTTACTCACTTAAGGGAAATTTGCCGCTGTACTACAAACCTCTGCGCTTGGAGGCCTAACAAGTCTACAAGAATAGAAGTGTGTAGTAGACATCACGGGCCACCACAAAAAGGGGCAGAAGGTCAAGGACGACTGGGCGAGCATGGCAACACCGCCTGCTGCATCGCCTCGGGAGGTGTCGCCAGCATCTGCGCCACTGCCACAACGACCAACGCTCCTTGCTCGCCTTTGTTCTCCTTGGTGAAGCCTGTGCTGGATCTGGATTCAGTACGCACCTTGACCCCTTCCCCACCCACCATGCCGGCCGCTCATGACGCCCGGATCCAATGGTGTGCGCCTGGGTCGGAAGCCGCCGCCTGGCTTTCCTTCTGTAGCGCTTTTGGTGTAGGGAGTGTCACGGGCGGCGGAGGAGGCTTGGCAGATGGGGACAGCGAGGTGGTAGGCGGTGGGATGCCATACTCAGCGACGCCGACGAGCAAGAATGGATCGGAGGTGGAGGGGAGACAGTTTTGGTCGGGAAGTGGAGAGTGGAGACGGCGGCGTATTTCCAGAGGGTGAAACGGGAGAGGTAACGAGCGTCTGCCGGTTGGCCCCTTACGTGTCCTTCATCTGCGCGAATACAGGCGAAGGTGCACCCAATCGCTTTGGACAGTAATAATTTCAGAAAATACCAATCTTTGTCTACCAAAACAAATGATCCGAGATATAAAAAACACAGGGAAATAGCACTGTGATTTGAGTTATCCAAAAATATATTTACACTGATGAGATCTTTCCGATCTGAGTAATTGTCAATTTCTTCCAATATACTGTACATGCACATGAAATTTTCTCAATCCAAGTTCTATCGTAATCCCTACATGGAATAAAATCATAGAGATTTTTCCGGTTCCAGTTGTCAAATTGTTCCGATATATATGCCCAGGCAGATTTGAATATCCATGATTTATTGTACCCTAAGGCCCCGTTCAGGACGGAGGAATGCATACCAGAGGAATTGGACAAAACGAAGGGATAGGAAAGGTTTGTCATTGCAAAACTGAGGATTTGATAACACAGGAAACTTTCGGCAGGCAGCTTTTCCTTCTAGTCCGAGTGGATGTTTTGTTTCCTGTGAAATTCGTCCAAAACCACGGGAAGTGAACAGTATTCCAAAGGAACTGCCTCCAGCCTTTCCTGTGTTCCGAACGGCTCGAAGGAAATTATTCCTATGGAATAGGGATTCCTACGGTTTTCCTGTGAGAATCCTCCGTCCCGAACAGAGCCTAAAAGCTAGCACTAGAAGAAGCACATATACTCGAAAAAGTCTCTTATAATTTTTTTGTTGTTGCATATGCAGCAAAGTAATTCTGCACCTCTGTAAATAAAGGTCAAGGTATACCATGTGGTGTTTCTACTGTCAGGATGAGACATGCACAATAGACGGAAAAATAATAATTTTAATTTGCATTTCATGAATTTCAGGACAGCTATTTTGTTACTGAACCTTAGACCAACTTTAATATCCTCCGAATTTCATCTTGAAATCAGCCGTCGAATTCCGTCTTAAAATCACGCCGCGCCAAAGCCTACTAGTCTCATCTATAGCATTAGCAGCCGGCTTTTTTTGAATTCCAAACTCTCCATATATATTAAGCTAGCAAGCCCGCCTCATTAAAAACCTTCCAGCCCCCTTAGGTACCCTGGAAGGAAAAGAGTGCGTCTGAAAACTTGCTGCTTTAAACGTTAAGCACAGTTACATCATCCGGGGGATGTTAACAGGATAGCCTAAACTACAATCAGCCATCAGGCTATACGAGAGAAAAGAAGGACTCTCATTTACCCAGTCCGCTGGTACACCATGAGCGCAAGCAAACCTTGCACACTCGTGATGTAGCCCCACATGTGGACAACACCATGGACACCATGCCAAATGGCCCAATGACAAGATCAAGAGTCAAGGCTCTTCATAAAAAGGTGACCTCGCTCCTCTCGATGTGTGATCTCGACCTTCCTTTGAATTGCTTGCTACCTCATGCCACTACCTTATGTATACTCAGGATCCACCCGGAAGATGACCCACAATGGAGTAAAGAAGATGGCCAAGAGGAACTCCAAGAAGATGGGCAAGAAGAGGAAGAAGGAGGCGAAGGCTCAAGGCGGAGCCAGCCGGCCTCCAGGCCGGCCTGGGCCGGCCCCCAGGCCGGACCCCCACCCGAGCCAGCCGGCCTCCAGGCCGGCCTAGGCCGGCCCCTAGGCCGGACCTCCACCCGAAGCTGCCGGCCTCCAGGCCGGTCTAGGCCGGTTTCCAGGCCGGCCCTCCACCCGACGCCGCCGGCCTCCAGGCCGGCCTAGGCCGGTTTCCAGGCCGGCCACCCACCCGACGCAGCCGGCCTCCAGGCCGGCCTAGGCCGGTTTCCAGGCCGGCCATCCACCCGACGCAGCCGGCCTCCAGGCCGGCCTAGGCCGGTTTCCAGGCCGGTTCCCCACCTACCTGCCTCGTTTTGTACTAAGACTATAAATAGCTTTCCCTTTCCCCATTTGAGGGCAGACTGAATCTGAGACTTGTGAGAGCTATGCTCCTCCTCCCTCGTAGCTAGGGTGCCTCGTTGAGGTAGATCTTGTTGTTGCTACTCTTTCACTGCGGTGTCTCTAGTAGTGCAAACCAATCTTTCACTGCGGTGATTCTATTGGATCGGTGGACCGGCCGGTAAGAGCAATCGGTTTCAACAAGAGTAAGTTTGGCTTTGATTCTTCGATCCAAAGGCTACCTTTTTGAGGGTTTGTTGTTGGGTGGAGTTCTTAGCAGGATTTGCTAGTTATCCTTGTGTTTTGCCCACGAATCTCCCTCGTTTCCCCTCGTGTTCTTCGTGTTCATCCCCGTTTCCCCCCTCAAATCCGTGAAGATCGGGCCTAGCCCTACATCATTTGGTATCAAGAGCAAGGGTTTCCACGGATTTGGATCGTGTTTCCACCGTTTATTAGCCATTTTCCACCAAAATTTTTCTTTCCCATACCAATTTCGAAAATTCAAAAAAAAATAGCCCATATGGATTTCGTTCGATCTTTCGATTTGGTGAGCGATTTGTGGTTTTGATCCACGGATCTCGTGCTTAAGACCTTTTCCCCACTTTCCGTTGGTGTTTTCCGGAGGCCTTTTCCGCTCCAAGCCCAAGCGTGCCGCGCAATTCGTCGCCGGCGGTACTACCGTCCGAACGGCCGTTACTACCGCCCGCAATCGGTCTTACCGCCCGTTCGGCCGGTGCTACCGCCGCACGACTATTCACCGATTTCATCTTCGTGTCGCTTCATCGCTACCTCGACGACATCAAAGGTATAGCTTCCGACACATCCCTTTCCATTTCGCGAAACTTTTTCCTAGGAGCTAGCTCTTCATAGTGTGAGCATTGCACTTGTGTGACACCAAGTAACCATATCATAATCTTGTGAGCATCTAGTTGTAGCGGACTCGGCTCGGGCAAAAGCATAAAAGCAAAAGAGAAATAGAAAAGATTCAAAAAAAAAAAAAGAGAAAAGCCGAGCCGTGATCCTAGTTATCCTCAAGCTCCAATTACCAATAGATAAATGGGTACACTTGTGCAAATCGGGTGCTCCTTCCCATACACTTGAGCTAGTTGTCCTTCGAGAGGTGGTGCGGCACGAGCATAGTCTTCGTTAGGTCCAAGTTGCTCCTCCCTATAGTCGCACCATCCACGTTTGTCTCCACGTGTGAGTCTCTTTTGTTTCTCGGATAGTGTGGTTAGTCTCTTTTGTTTCGTGGTCCTTGTGGTTATCCTCCACTTCTTGCAATAGCCTTTTCGTTGGTTTCGTTTCGATTTCTTGCCACTTTACCATACCCAAGCTCCTCATAAGTGTGTGTGTGGGTCGCTTTTGGATTGCTAATCAAACACTTTTACTCTTGTGACACCATTGTCTCGGACGGCAAGCCCACTTGTCCAATATTATCAACCAAAGGTAAGAGCGGTTTTTAGCCACCACATATTCCACATATCACTTGTGTTTGCTTCTCATGGCTAGGGAAGAACAAGACACCGACTTCGGCAAACAAGCGGAGGCCCTTAGGCGGTACATGGACGACAACTTCCGTCGGTATGAGGAGCGCCATCAAGCCGCTCAATGTGAAAACAATGAGCGCTTCGCTCAAATCCAAGAGCTCCTCGAGCGAGATCGTCGTCACTCTTCAAGGTCAAGTTCGCGAAGCTCTCGCCACTCCACCGCAAGAAGCCACGCAAGGAGTGAGAATGATCAAGGGCATCAACATCGTCAAGAAGCGCCTCATCCACAAGTGAACTTGGACCATCACCAACACCAAGACCAACATCGTCAAGAAGAGCCGCACCCCCAAGCGATCGTACAACATCAACATCCTCAAGATCGTCATCGACAAGAGATACCAATTCCAAATGCTAACTTGGATCCCCAACACCGCTATGAAGATAATCGACATCATCGTCATGACCTACCTCCACATCGAGCCCGCCGAGTGCCATTGGCCGACAATCATATTGATCTTGAAGACAATGAGGATTATGTGCCGCGCCACCATCAAAGGCATCGTCACCGAGACCGCCATCGACACCATGATGATGATGATGAGGATGATCGCAAGAACCGTTTCAACCCTCCCAAGCTTGTCATTCCTAAGTTCTATGGCACCAACGACCCGGAAGACTATATTGCATGGGAATCCAAGGTCTCCAAGCTATTTCGAGTCTACAAGGTGCCGCAAGACAAACGAGTTGACCTCGCATCCCTCGAGTTTGAAGGCTATGCGCAACTATGGTGGGAACAACTCCAAGCATCCTTTGAAGACCCAATCGACACATGGAATGACATGAAGAAGGAAATGCACAAGCGCTTTGTGCCACATCATTATGCACGCGATTTGTTCAAGAAGCTACAAGAACTCAAGCAAGGTATCAAGACGGTCGACGAGTACTACAAGGAGATGGAGTCCACTCTCTCCCGTGCACACATTGTAGAGTCCGAGGAACAATCAATGGCACGTTTCTTGAACGGCCTCACGTACCCCATCAAGAAGATAGTGGAATTCCAACCTTATGAGAACCTTGTTGAGCTCGTTCATCAAGCCATGAAGGCCGAGCGCCAAGTCGCCGAAGAGCTCAAGTATGTCAAGGCCAAGTCCTTCTTCGCCACTAGAGCTTCATCATCAACACAACCCATGACTCAAGTCCAAGCTCAAGGCAATGCCAAAAGCTCTACGCCGCAACCCACTACCACCTCCAAGAAGACGACGCCCTCACCACAAGCCGTCAAGTCATATATCACTTGCTACAAGTGTGGAGGTCAAGGGCACAAGTCATTTGAATGCACCAACAAGAAGGTGATGATAGTCAATGACAATGGAGACTATGAGTCCATGAGTGAAGATGAGTACCACGCATTGAACAAGGTGGCCACGATGCAAAGCTTGGATGACGACGATGACTACATCTATTGTGATGGTGACCCCAACCCCACTCTAGTTGTCACTCGAGTCTTGACTACAATCAACCAAGGTGATGACGCTCAAAGATGCAACTTGTTCCAAACCAAGGCCGGCATCAACGGCAAATCAATCAAGGTAATCATTGATGGTGGGAGTTGTCACAACTTGGCAAGCAAGGAGCTATGTGAGAAACTCAACTTGACGTACAAGAAGCACCCCAATCCTTACCATGTGCAATGGCTTAGTGACTCCGGCACCGTGAGGATCCAACACACGGTTCAAGTATCCTTCAAGATTGGCTCTTACGAGGACACGGTGGATTGTGATGTGGTACCAATGTCGGTTTGCCACTTACTTCTTGGCCGCCCTTGGCAATTTGACAAGGCCGCTACTCATGATGGGCGCACCAACTACTATAGCTTCAAATGGAACAATAAGATCCTAGTGCTCCGCCCAATGACCCAAGCCAAATCATCGCCGACAACGCCAAGACAATTGTAAGAGCGCAAGAAAAACAATCCCCTAGTGAGTTGAGTGGTGAGAGAGCGAACCACATTCACGTGAGTGAGAGCCACAAGCCAAATATGAGTGAGAAAGGGAAAAGAGTGAGTCCCGGCGTAGTCTTGTTAGCCACCAAAAGTGAGATGAGGGAAGTGAGAGCAAACCCATCCACTTTCCACTTCGTGCTCTTATGCAAAGGAGATGGCAAAGAAACTAACGACTTAACCCAAGTTCCTCCGTCTATGTTGTCTATTTTGCAGGAATTTAAAGATGTCTTTCCGGATGAGCTACCTCAAGGACTTCCTCCCCTACGTGGAATCGAGCATCGCATCGACCTCATTCCCGGCGCCCCTCTACCCAATAGAGCGCCATACCGCACCAACCCCGAGGAGACAAAGGAGATCGAGCGCCAAATTCAAGAACTCCTCGCCAAGGGACATGTTCGTGAAAGCTTGAGTCCGTGCGCCGTTCCGGTCATCCTCGTCCCCAAGCAAGACGACACACTCCGAATGTGCATGGATTGCCGTCCCATCAACAATATCACGGTGAGGTATCGACATCCTATCCCACGACTTGATGACATGCTAGATGAGCTTAGTGGTGCCACTATCTTCTCCAAAATTGATTTGAAAAGTGGCTATCACCAAATCCGTATGCATGAAGGAGATGAATGGAAAACCGCATTTAAAACAAAACTTGGTCTTTACGAGTGGCTTGTCATGCCCTTTGGTCTTTCCAATGCTCCTTCAACATTTATGCGTCTTATGAATCACGTCTTGCGCACTTTCATTGGCAAGTTTGTGGTTGTCTACTTTGATGATATCCTTGTGTATAGCAAATCCTTGCATGAACATGTCGACCATGTGAAGCAAGTTTTGTTGGCCCTTCGTAATGCTTCCCTTTTTGCCAACCTCAAGAAATGCACCTTTTGCACCGACAAGCTTGTGTTTTTGGGTTATGTAGTTTCTTCAAAAGGAATTGAAGTTGACACTTCTAAGATTGAGGCAATCACAAATTGGCCACCGCCAACTAACCTTGCTCAACTTCGTAGCGCTCTTGGCTTGTTTGGGTTTTATCGTCGCTTTGTGAAAGACTTTAGCACAATTGCTTGCCCCTTGAATGAGCTTACCAAAAAGAATGTACCCTTCATTTGGGGCAATGCTCAAGAATCGGCTTTCAATGAACTCAAGAAGAGATTGACCGAAGCTCCTTTACTTGCTTTGCCGGATTTCTCCAAAACCTTCGAACTTGAGTGTGACGCGAGTGGCCTTGGCATCGGTGGCGTCCTCATGCAATGTGGCCGTCCCGTTGCCTATTATAGCGAAAAACTTGATGGTGCTCGCCTAAACTACCCGATATACGACAAGGAACTCTATGCCTTAGTCCGTGTTTTGGAAGTGTGGCAACACTACCTTTGGCCCAAAGAGTTTGTTATCCATTCCGATCATGAATCTTTGAAATACTTGAAAACCCAAGCCAATTTGAACAAAAGGCATGCCAAATGGGTTGAATTCATCGAGTCTTTTCCCTATGTGGTGAGGTACAAAAAAGGCAAGGACAATATCGTTGCGGATGCTCTTTCCCGCAAGATGATCTTACTCACCCAACTTGAAATCAATGTTTTGGGTCTTGATGACCTTAAAGAACTCTATGCTTCCGATTCTTTCTTTGGTCCCATTTTCACCAAGTGCACAATTGACAAAGGTTGCGATGATTTCTACTTGCACAAGGGTTTCTTGTTTAAGGCTAACAAACTATGCATTCCCGAGTCCTCGCTCCGTTTGTTACTTCTACAGGAATCACATAGTGGAGGCCTCATGGGACACTTTGGACGTGACAAGACACTTGCCATGCTATCTACACACTACTTTTGGCCACGGATGACGCGTGATGTGGAGCGCTTGGTGCGCCGTTGCCCAACTTGCCTCAAAGCTAAGTCCACGTTGAACTCTCATGGTCTTTATATGCCTTTACCAATACCACACACACCTTGGTCTGACATTAGCATGGATTTCGTCTTAGGATTACCTCGCACAAAGAATGGCAAAGATTCAATATTTGTTGTTGTCGATCGTTTCTCTAAAATGGCACACTTTATTCCTTGCAATAAGACCAACGATGCTTCACACATTGCAACTTTGTTCTTTAAGGAAATCGTTCGCCTACATGGAGTGCCGAAGACCATTGTTTCGGACCGAGATGTCAAGTTCACAAGCTACTTTTGGAAGGCATTGATGGCAAAGCTAGGAGTCAAGCTCCTCTTCTCCACCGCCTACCACCCTCAAACCGATGGCCAAACCGAGGTGGTGAATCGAAGCTTATCAACTCTCCTTCGCGCATTAATAAAGCCAAACATCAAAAGTTGGGAGGAGTGCATACCGCACGCCGAGTTCGCCTACAACCGTGCATCCCACCGAGCGACCAAGCGAGCCGTTCGAGGTTGTCTATGGGTTCAACCCCAACACCGCCCTAGACATCCTACCACTTCCTCTACACGAGCGCACCGACATGGATGTCGACAAGAGAGCCGACTACATGAAGTCATTACACGAGTCAACTCGAGCAACTCTAGAGGAGCACACCAAACGCCAAGCTAACAAGATCAACAAGTTGAAGAAGCCAATGATATTCGAGGAAGGGGATCTTGTGTGGCTACACCTCCGCAAGGACCGTTTTCCAGATGAAAGAAAATCCAAGCTCGCTCCTCGCGGTGACGGGCCTTTCAAAGTGCTCAAGCGCATCAACGACAACGCCTACAAGATTGATATCCCAACATCCAAGTACTTGGTGCATGACACGTTCAACGTCGCAGACCTATCTCCCTTCCACGACGATGCAGGCGTTCAAGCGGATGACGAGTCGAAGACGACTCTTTCCGAAGGGGGGGGAGATGATGTAGCCCCACAGGTGGACAACACCATGGACACCACGCCGATTGGCCCAATGACAAGATCAAGGGTCAAAGCTCTTCATGAAAAGGTGACCTCGCTCCTCTCGATGTGTGATCTCGACTCCCTTTGAATTGCTTGCTACCTCATGCCACTACCTTATGTATACTCAGGATCCACCCGGAAGATGACCCACAATGGAGTCAAGAAGATGGCCAAGAGGAACTCCAAGAAGATGGGCAAGAAGAGGAAGAAGGAGGCGAAGGCTCAAGGCGGAGCCAGCCGGCCTCCAGGCCGGCCTGGGCCGGCCCCCAGGCCGGACCCCCACCCGAGCCAGCCGGCCTCCAGGCCGGCCTAGCCGGCCCCTAGGCCGGACCTCCACCCGAAGCTGCCGGCCTCCAGGCCGGCCTAGGCCGGTTTCCAGGCCGGCCCTCCACCCGACGCCGCCGGCCTCCAGGCCGGCCTAGGCCGGTTTCCAGGCCGGCCACCCACCCGACGCAGCCGGCCTCCAGGCCGGCCTAGGCCGGTTTCCAGGGCCGGCCATCCACCCGACGCAGCCGGCCTCCAGGCCGGCCTAGGGCCGGTTTCCAGGCCGGTTCCCCACCTACCTGCCTCGTTTTGTACTAAGACTATAAATAGCTTTCCCTTTCCCCATTTGAGGGCTAGACTGAATCTGAGACTTGTGAGAGCTATGCTCCTCCTCCCTCGTAGCTAGGGTGCCTTGTTGAGGTAGATCTTGTTGTTGCTACTCTTTCACTGCGGTGTCTCTAGTAGTGCAAACCAATCTTTCACTGCGGTGATTCTATTGGATCGGTGGACCGGCCGGTAAGAGCAATCGGTTTCAACAAGAGTAAGTTTGGCTTTGATTCTTCGATCCAAAGGCTACCTTTTTGAGGGTTTGTTGTTGGGTGGAGTTCTTAGCAGGATTTGCTAGTTATCCTTGTGTTTGCCCACGAATCTCCCTCGTTTCCCCTCGTGTTCTTCGTGTTCATCCCCGTTTTCCCCTCAAATCCGTGAAGATCGGGCCTAGCCCTACATCAGTTGGCCAATGGCACTCGGCGGGCTCGATGTGGAGGTAGATCATGACGATGATGTCGATTATCCTCATGGCGGTGTTGGGGATCCAAGTTAGCATTTGGAATTGGTATCTCTTGTCGATGGCGATCTTGATGTTGTTGAGGGTCTACGTTCGCTTGAGGGTGAGGCGCTTCTTGTCAATGTTGGTCTTGGTGTTGGTGAGGGTCCAAGTTCGCTTGTTGATGAGGTATCTCTTGGCGATGGCGCTCTTGGCGATGACGATGTCCTTGATCATTCTCACTCCGTGTGTGGCTTCTTGCGGTGGAGTGGCGAGAGCTTCGCGAACTTGACCTTGAAGAGCGACTATGATCTCGATCGAGGAGCTTGCTCATGGAATCTTGGATTTGAGCGAAGCGCTCATTGTTTTCACGTTGAGCGGCTTGATGGCGCTCCTCATAGCGGCGTAAGTTGTCGTCGATGTACCTCCGAAGGGCCTCCTCTTGCTTGCCAAAGGCGGCGTCTTGTTCTTCCCTAGCCATGATAAGACAACACAAGTGATATGTGGAAAATTTGGTGGCTAATAACCGCTCTTACCTTTGGTTGATAGTATTGGACAAGTGGCCTTGCCTTCCGAGACAAAGTTGTCACAAGAGTAAGAGTTGGTTGATTAGTGATCCAAAAGTGACTCACACACACACTTATGAGGAGCTTAGGTAACAAGTGGAGGATAACCACAAAGATCAAGAAACAAAAGAGACTAACCACACAATCCGAGAAACAAAGGAGACTCACACGTGGAGACAAACGTGGATGGTGCGACCATAGGGAGGAGCACCTTGGACCTAACGAAGACTATGCTCGTGCCGCACCACCTCTCGAAGGACAACTAGATCAAGTGTATGGGAAGGAGCACCCGATTTGCACAAGTGTACCCATTTCTCTATTGGGTATTGGAGCTTGGGGATGACTAGGATCACGGCTCGGCTTTTCTCTTTTTTTTGAATCTTTTCTATTTCTCTTTTGCTTTATGCTTTTGCCCGAGCCGAGTCCGCTACAACTAGATGCTCACAAGATGATGATATGGTCACTTGGTGTCACACTAGTGCAATGCTCACACTATGAAGAGCTAGCTCCTAGGAAAAAGTTTCGCGAAATGGAAAGGGATGTGTCGGAAGCTATACCTTTGATGCCGTCGAGATAGCGATGAAGCGACACGAGGATAAAGTCGGTGAAAAGTCGTGCGGCAGTAGCACCGGCCGAACGGGCGGTAGGACCGATTGCGAGCGGTAGTACTGACCGTTCGGACGGTAGTACCGCCGGCGACGAATTGCGCGGCACGCTTGGCCTTGGAGCGAAAAAGGCCTCCGGAACACCAACGGAAAGTGGGGAAAGGTCTTAAGCATGAGATCCGTGGATCAAAACCACAAATCGCTCACCAAATCGAAAGATCGAACGAAATCCATATGGGCAATTTTTTTTGAATTTTCGAAATTGGTATGGGAAAGAAAAAATTTGGTGGGAAAAAGGCTAATAAAAGGTGGAAACACGATCCAAATCCATGGAAACCCTTGCTCTTGATACCAAATGATGTAGGGCTAGGCCCGATCTTCACGGATTTGAGTGGAAAAGGGGATGAACACGAAGAACACGGAGGGGTAGCGAGGGAGATTCATGGGCAAAACACAAGGATAACTAGCAAATCCTGCTAAGAACTCCACCCAACAACAAACCCTCAAAAAGGTAGCCTTTGGATCGAAGAATCAAAGCCAAACTTACTCTTGTTGAAACCAATTACTCTTACCGGCCGGTCCACCGATCCAATAGAATCACTGCAGTGAAAGATTGGGTTGCACTACTAGAGACACCTCAGTGAAAGAGTAGCAACAACAAGATCCATCCTCTAAGAGGAACCCTAGCACAGAGGGATGAGGAGCAAGGCTCACAAGTCTCAAATTCAGTCTCAGCTTCGAATGGGGAAAGTGGAAAGCTATTTATAGTCTATTACAAAACGGGGCAGGAAGGTGGGGAACCGGCCTGGGGGCCGGCCTGGAGGCCGGCTGGCACTGGCGGGGTACCGGCCTGGGGGTCGGCCTAGGCCGGCTGGGAGGCCGGCCGGCTCAGGTGGGTGACCGGCCTGGAGACCGGCCTAGGCCGGCCGGGAGGCCGGCTGGGTGGCCGGCACGGGGGCCGGCAGCGTCGGGGTGTGGCCCGGCCTAGGGGCCGGCCTGGGCCGGTAGGGAGGCCGGCGGCCTCGGGTGGGAGCCCGGCCTGGGGACCGGCCTGGGCCGGTTGGGAGGCCGGCCGCCTCGGGTTGGAGCCCGGCCATGGGACCGGCCTAGGCCGGCTGGGAGGCCGGCCACCCTGTCTTCGCCTCCTTCCTCCTCTTCTTGCCCATCTTCTTGGATCTCCTCTTGTTCATCTTCTCCATCATCTTGGACCTTCTCTTGGTCATCTCCTTGACTCCATTGTGGGTCATCATCCGGGTGGATCCTGAGTATGCACAAGGTACAGGCATGAAGTAGCAAACCATTCAAAGGGAGGTCGAGATCACACATCGAGAGGAGCGAGGTCACCTTTTCATGAAGAGCCTTGACTCTTGATCTTGTCATTGGGCCATTTAGCGTGGTGTCCATGGTGTTGTCCACATGTGGGGCTACATCAAAGCTGCCACCTGGGAACCCCAAACTACTCGTCGATGTCCAGGAAGAAACCACCTGTGTGCTCGGTGTCGTCCTCCTCTGAAACAAATTATAAAAGCAGCAAAGAGAGACTGAGTACGACGTACTCGCAAGTTTAGTAGGGCGATATAGGCCCAATGCTGACGGAGGCTCTACAGCTGTATGTAGCTATTTTGCATAATGCTAGATTTTCTTTTTAAAAGATTTAAAAGACCCATGGCATCGACTACTCAGAATATTTTCTGAAAAAGGGATAAGAGAGTAACTTTTTCCTTCGGTTCTCATCGAACCCATAGCACCAAGAATCCACCTCTCATTTCCACCAAGGCACTCCCTCGAATCACCCTCGAGGAAATGAACCTTTTAAGCACATGTTGAGTTGCAACCTTTAGCTGCCAAATTTTAATTAATTAGGTTATACCCTATGAGCTAATCTGCCTTTCCCAAGATTTGTCCATAACAGCGGACACGGCTTTTCAAAAAGATTTAACCCTGTAGGGGTGTACTAATTTACCCATTGGTACCGTCCGGCTCACCTGATTGACCCTCTTCCGAGGAAGGCCGGCGAGCGGGCGCGGTTAGACCTTTATCTTGCATGAGGCTTACTCAAGGACCATCAGTGTGAGGAAGGACAGGTTCAGCGCCTCCAACGCCCTGCCCCGCGGCCACATCCTAAACACCACCGTCCTCATCGTTTCTTTTCCACCCACACAACTCACGCGCAAATGAAAATAGCAAACTAGAGGACCCTTGACAAGCCCCTCACAAATTATTCGGTTAGTAAGGAGCCCATACTCCCACCAATGGCAGCACGCTCGGTTCTTGGTTCTAGCTAAAAGCACTCTCAGCCTAGGCCGCAAGAATGAGGCAAAACACCATCCCCGAGGACAACTCATCCAAGCCTAAGTAACCACAAGTAACCACCATGTCTGAATCATTCCATCAGCATCATAAATATGGAATTTAATCAACGGACAACAAAGTATTCAACTAAGCATGGCTAAGCATATATATACCACAATTATATATTCGTCTCCGGCCAACACATCAAACCTATGGTTCATAGGTGGGGATACCTGTATTGGTTCGGGGAAAAACATGCATTCATAGGATACTCTACATCTTGATCAAAAGCGACATTGGAAGCGCATGCAATATTATGGTGGATAAAATAAGTTCATAAAACATTAGGATGCTAGATGCCAAGAAGGTTAGGTTATCTCTTGCCTTGCTGCCGGGGCGTGTAGTACGGCTCGTCGGGGTAGGTAGAGGAACCCTCGACTCCGGAATCTATCGATACACAAAATAATAACAAGGAACAAATAAATAACACGAAGACAAGGTGCAATGCACAATCACATGATGACATGACATGTTTATGCAAAGATATCATCATTTAATTTATCTAACAAATTAAATGGAGTTCCAAATAATTAGTGCAATTATTTGGAAACAACCCCATATTTATCTTAGTGACCACATGATTTATAATTTATTACATTACAAAAGATGTGGCTTAATATGCATGAACATGACATGATTAAGTAGGTTTTGTTCTTCCGATCATTTTGGTACCTTATTTGTAATTTTCCGAGTTTCGATGAATAAATAGTAAATTAAATGATTATTTGAATTTAATTCTTTTAATCAATTAAAGAAAACATCAAAGTAAAATTTGTGACCATGATGTGATAATTGCATGGTTTGAGAGCAATTGAAGTGTTGATCACTTTGATATTTATTCACAATTTTTGGTTAAATATTTATCGAATTATGATTTTTCCCGAATTAGATATTATTTATGCCAATTTAATAATTCTTAATAAACAGCAAAAATAGTGATTCAAAAGGTCATTAAAATGATACCAACAGGTAGGGTTTGTTTTTCTGAACAATTTGGTATATCATTTGCTAAATTTGGACCAATATTCAAATAGTTATGAATTATTTTATTTTAAACAAAAACTGTTTTTGCTGTTTGGGCCGGCCTCCACGTCGACCCAGGCCGGTTTCCAGGCCGGGCCTGTGGCTGAGGCGGCCGGCCCAGACCGGGCACCAGGCCGGTCACGGTCCAGAGGGTGCCGGCCTCCTGGCCGGCCCAGACCGGGGCCCAGGCCGGGGGCCTGTCGGAGACAACCGGCCTACCGGCCAGCTCAGGCCGGTCCCCAGGCCGGAGCGGCGAGCACGGTGACCGCGGCAACAGCGAGCGCGCACACGGCGACCACGCGAGGGAGCGAGCGGAGGGAGAGGAAGGAGAGGCATAGGGGCGAGCAGCTCACCCTCGAGCCGTTGCTGCTCGTGGCGGGGGCGGGGATGGCCGGACGGTGACGCGAGGGAGCTCGGACGGCGGCGGGCGGCGTTCGAGGCGGCGGCGTTCTTCGCGTCTTCGAGCCATCCCAGCAAGCTCCGCTTGCACCGTGAGGAAGAGGTGGTCGAGGCGGTGCTCACGGGCAACTCCGGCGCGCTCGGGGAAGCCTGGTTCACCGGCGATTCGTCGGCGTTGGCGGCGAGCGGCGAGCGACGGGCAGGGCTGCTGGGTCGGGCGGGGAGAGACGAGAGAGAGAGAGAGGAGAGCAGGGGGCAGGTGAGCGTGGGGGAGCAGGTGGCGTCCGCGAGCGGCTTTGACCACCAGGGCAGCGTGCGGGTGAGGCGTCGGCCGGCAGGGCGGCAGGGTGCCGGCCACTGTCGCCACAGTGGAGGAAGAAAGTGAGAGAGGGGATGACCGGTAGATCCCACCTGTCAGGGTTCTATTCTTTTCCCTTTTTATTTAATTACAGTAGGGTTTAGGCAATTTATTAAGGCCCTTAAACATTTTAAAAAAAATCTACAAAAATTTATAAAGCCTTCCCTTGACAGGTAGAAGCTTCACAAAAAGTTTGGCTTCAAAATAAAATGTTTAAATTCATATTTATTCGTATTGTTGCAATATGGTCATTTTGGATAATTTCCAAATTGTATTTATTTGCAGCACTTAAACATTTCCAAAAATAATGAAATTATTCATGGAGGCTCATAATATATTAATGAAGCTCCCATAATTTTATTTTGAATTTTGGAAAGTTTATTTGGTTTCCAAAAATAGAATTTGAATTGATCCAATTTGAATTCTCAATTTTATTTCCTTGCTTGTTAATAATTTGCCTTTTCCAAATAATTATAATTGGATGATTGAAACTTCCTGAACAATTTGGAAGTTCAAAAATTAATTTGGTTTCACCAAGTTAAGCAATTGCATTGAGGTTGAAGATTTTTGGGATTTGGATTTGTTTCCTTTTAATTTCTTTCCAAACTTGCTTTATTTTAAATTAGCAATTTAAATGGATGCCATGATGCAATGTTTGCAAAGCAGAAAGTGAAAATTTGGCCCATATTTTAGGGTACCAAACTGGGGCTGTTACAATTCTACCCCCCTTACAGGAATCTCGTCCCGAGATTCTAGAGTAGAAGTAGAGAAGAGGGACACATGACTACACGTATCTCCCACGATCTTCTTGATCACACGATGATCTAGCATAACATGCCGATGGGGCGGAAAGAACGGAGGATAACTTAAAGTGACGGACAGAATGAACCTTGCCCAAAACCCATAAGCCATTGAGGAAACTAGGAACGACTTGACCAAACAAAGGTCGAGCCGAGGATAGGACAACCGATCACTTGTTCACCCGAATTTATCAGGATCTTGGTCCAAGACCATGACATCACTTCAAACCACTCCGATGTGTAGATCGTAGGGATTTGAAACACCGTGAGGAGATAGGACATCTTTTGGACTCCACGCCTTCGACATACCAGACGCTTCCTTGAGGTTAAAAGATTGGCCCTAACGGGAATGATGAATTCACAAAATGTTCGTGTGATTGGGCAAAACTTTGGGGTTCACCTAAAAGGGAGGGATGTAGCACTGATCCACCATTAGATAAAGAGATCAAACCTTATACACGAGCTATTCCCAAGATACAAGGAGTAGGGGGGTCAACCGATAGATATTTAGCACGCCATGGTAAGGTTCTCCTTGAGGTTCTACATATCACACTCAGGCTTTGGATTAGCCTCCAATCGATCATCAAGCGAAGGTCCTACTTGACGAATAGAGAAAAGACCATAAGGAAAAACTCCTAGAACATGTTCTACATGATCCTCGCGGAGAGGGGTTGATTCTAAAGATCTAAGAGATTCCGTCGATCGGCCTTCCAGTGAGGTACGTGAACCACAGCACCGAACCTGTCGGGGTTACAACTAGGCCTAAGTCATACTCATGATGGACATCAAGCATCATTTCTGCTTGAGGTTCCGAGTTGTAATGTCCCGGGGTTTTCCCCAAATTAGATTTTTGTTTGTTTTTCTTTTTGCATCATCATGACATCAGCATCATCGCATCGCATGTTTTGTCCGCAAAAAATATTTTTATTAAACCCTATTTTATTTTCTAAAATTGTCGGAAAGATTTTATCGAGACGGTCGTCTCCGTTTCCTAAAATTAATTGCCAAATTAAATTTGCAAAATAAAATGTTTTGAGAATTGCGAGAGAGTAGCCCAAACCTGGCCCAAGCCCACCTAGCCTCCAAAACCCTAATTCCTGCCTGGCTCTTTTCCTCCTACCTCCTACCCCCGCACCTTGCAGCCACCCTCCTCCCTTTTCTGCTTTTCGCGGCAAGGCCCTTCCACCTTGCGCTCAGGCCCTTTTCCCCTTTTCTTTATGTCCCTAGCCTTTTCTTTTATTTTTTCCTCGCCCTCTTATCTCTTCTTCCCCTCCACCGCAGCTCTCCTCACCCGCATCCGCCTCGCAGCCGACCTCCCCGCACGCACGCCGCCGGCTCCCTCACTCTCGTCGCCGGGCCCTCCTCCTCCCAATCTTCCCCAGCTCAGGCCAGGTGCCGGTCGGACGCCGCCCAGCCCCCTCCCCCCGTGCCGTCCCTTTCCCTCTCCTCCCGCATCCGCGCGTCCCCGACACCGCCGTGCTCCCGAGCTCCCGCGCCCTGCCGCGCCTCGGCCTCCCCTCGTCCCTATCATCGACCACCCCGGCCAACTCCTCCCGTCCGCGGCCGCATCCTGCCGGCGCCGCCAGCCTCCGCCAGCCTCTCCTCCGCCTCTCCTCCCCGTGGCTACCTTCCCCCGTGCTCAGCTCGCCGTGGCAGCCTGTCGTCCTCCTCCTCGTCGCCCCACCCGCTCTCCCGCTCCTGCGCTCGCCGGCGTCCTCCCCGTGCTGCCGCAGCTC